>JZKD02S0862744.1:57763-69634 GCA_000966675.3 Picea glauca
AAAGTGGGGCCAAGTGACCTAGAAGATGTTTTTAAGGAAGTTACTTGGAGAGTATAAATAAGAGGCAAGGCTCTCTCATTTTAATCACACTTGAGCATATTGAATATATATAGGTTTCTGAGGTAACCAAGGATATATAAGCCAAAATTCTGAGGGAAGGTGAAGAAAAGAAGGCCGAAATGCAAGGATAAATTCTTTTGATGGTTCTTTCTAAGGTATGTTATTTACATGTCATCTCACCATTTTCTCTATAACATTTTTTCTATAATGATTCAGACTGTGAAATTGGTATTACATTGAGAAAAAATATCCAAGTATATGTGGTAAAAAATTCAGCTTGTGGTTCATTGTATTTTTGGGGTTACACTTTGTGGAAAATAGGGTTTGTGGCTAGTCCTGAAACTAGTCAAAAACAAGTGTTTCGGGTAAAAATGTCATAACTTCTTCATAACAGATCCGAATTCTATGAAATAAAATGTGTTGGTTAGGGTAAATTCCGTAGTATGATTTTTAATAGTTTTGGATCAATTCAACAAATATTATGTGCGGGGCATGCTCTACAAGGCCGCTCTCTAGAATAAGCCAGAATTTAGCAAGGTATGTCATTTTTTCTATAACTCCTTTTTTGAGAGGTTCCAAGTAGTGACACTAGGAGCAATTTCATAAAACACACTGAATAACATTGTGTATCAGTTTCAGATCTTTATACATTACATGTACAAAGTTATGATTACTTCAAGTTAGCGTTGTTGACTAATCCAAAACTAGGCATGTGAGACTAAAGAAAAGTTTGATGAAAATGCTAGTCTCTTGTTGTTGAAGTTAAGGAAGCTTTGTAGGAATGTGATCATATAAACTAGGTCTATTACAGAGCTACAAATCAGATTTGGATGATGAAATTGACGAGGGATTTTGGTTGAGGTACATGGTTGAGACAAGTAGTTGATGAGTTGGCACGTACATAAGGTGTATAGTTGATGATGTTGGTACATATTGATGAGTCATAGTTGATGAGTAGTTGACACATGATTGGTACATACTTTCTACATGGTTGGATTCACTTGTTTATGGTACAGGTTGATTACAGGTTATTTGGTATAGGTTGGTACATGGTTGATGCACTTTTTTATGGTAAAAGTTGATTACAGGTTGAGGTACAGGTTGATGCATGGTTGATGCATGGTTCAAATTTATTGGTACAGGTTTACAACAGTATATCTCACAGTGACAGGTTGACAGTGGTTGCATCATTCTACTTATACTTCAGGGTGGCAGGATGGGGCAACAACAGGTGGTTGTAACCACCTTCAGGTTGTAGCTGGAGAACATAGGGGGATGTAGCCTCCTTCTGGTTGTAGCTAGAGAATTGGGGAGTTGGAGCTTCCCTCAGGTTGTAGCCTGTGAAACTAGGGGGTTGGAGCCTCATTCCAGTTTCTGCTGGAAAACAAAGGAAGTTGGTGCTTCCAATGAATGTAATTTTTCAAGACATATAAGAAAAAACATTCCATGGTTTTCTCCCAATTTGGGTTTCCACATAAAACACAGGTGTATTGTGTATGTGAATGTTTGTTCATTTTTTCATTTCTTATTTACTCTGCATTCATTGGATGATAATGCTTCATTGATATAACACTTGGATTATATGGTTAAAAAGGATTAATTTTCTCTATTATTGATTCACCCCCCCTCTCAGTAATCCAACATCGACTTAATTCTCTATGATTGGACCATGTTGGTTGTAGACCCTAAGATGTGTGGTGAGCCTAGAAACCATAAGTGTTTTTTGTACATTTGAGGGGAGTTCATCAAGAATTTGAATGAACCATATACCTGAAGGACATCCTACTAGACTAATAGTTACAATGGTTAGGTACCCATGTATTCTGGTGGATGGTTGTTCCTTTATATGGACTTCTACAAATTGGTGGTGTCTACAAGAAGCATGTCCCTTGTAGAACCACATGATATAATTTATTTATAAGGGGCATATTTAGTGTCTAGAGAAGCATGTGTTGCAAAGGACTGGATCCTGATGAATACATGACCTGATAGATATTAAGACAAGTACTCATTAAGGGGGAGTGTTGGAATAAATTTACTTGTCTTATAAAAACATAATATGACTATTATGTGGCTTGTTGTTGTGATGGTAAATGTAGAGTTTTTCTCTACATCAAAAGTTTGCTTCTAATTTACAGGAGGTCATTAGATCTAGTTGAATATGAGAGATTCTCTCCAACTAGTTGGCTCCTATTTTGGTGTGTAGTTGAGATATTATCTCAATAGGTTGTTTGTATGCTAAGAGGGAATGCATATCTTAAGGAAAATATTTATGTATTTATATGCATACTATCATTCATTGAATTGAACACTAATATAGTTTTTGGTGTGTAGAAACAATGCTTACTCTCCCATTTATTTACAAGAAGTGCATAAGAAAAGGAAATACATTACAAGAAACTTCATCCTTGAATAGATAAATTATATATTGGTATCTAAATTTCTATGTTACTTGCCATTATTTATTCAAGTTGAGCCAACTTATGTGTTACACATCAAAATTAGTCACTTTGATAGTGTCGCAAGTGTCATCATTACAAGTGTTGTAAGTATCGCATATTGTCCAAAAGTGTCACATCTTGACCACAAGTGTCGCAATTGTCACAAACATCATACTTCCATATTTCCTATGTCATGCCTATAACGACATCACAAAGACACTTAAGACACCTCAAAGACTAGTTATGAAGAAGAGAAATCAATTGACAAGGAGTACAAGCCTTTTGCCACTGGAAAAACCACTCAAAAATGGATTTTGGAGGGAAGTGATCCCCTACCCACTATTAGAGAGTGACAATACTCCATGGGCCTCTTTGGGGGAGTGCTCAAATGCTCTGTGTACCCTTTTGGGGGAGAGTTACCTTTTCTGAGCAGATTTTTGGTTTGTTGAGCTAAAACAAGGAAGAATCCCCTCAATTTCTAAAGGTGGTTGGATTCGAATAGAAGGTCAAGGCATGATCTTAGGGAAGATCCTCAAATGAAGGAGAATAATCCTCAACTTATCCCAAATATATCTCAAGTGGTTGGGCCTCTCCAAGGTTATATAGGGAGGCCTCCTCATGGTGAAAGGAAAGGAGATACTAAAGATTGATACCAAACTTATGATCTTATAAGTGGTATGAACATAAAAGATTGGAGATATGAAACTTATGATCTCATAAGTGAGATTCCATCAAAGCAATCAGTGTATATTACTTGAGCAAAGGGGTTGGACAAGGAGAACTGAAAGAAGTTGTTGCACCTTCATCAAAGAATTGTAAGTACTTTTACTTGTTCTTATCAATATATCAATGCTTGGCCTGTTTCTTTCAAACTTATGTTTGTTCCACATGAGTTTGTCTTAAGTAGATAGATTTATGTTTGAGCTAATATCAGTAGAATAGGAAGTCCATTATATCTTTGTTTGTTTTACAGGACCTATCAGAGAGCTCAGGATCAAAGCTAAGCCTGGACTTTGCAAGGACAAGCGTCGTTAATAAGGTACATATATTTCTTCTTCTCCTTCATATGTTAGCTTGATTAGATCTAAAAGGATGTCCATGTTAAGAAATTTTATGTCTTGGCCTTAGGAGTCTAGAGACCCAGAGGGAATCCGCTTGTCTATAGGAGGATTCACCTGTAACAGAAATTGGTGACTCCACTAGGGAGGAGCTATGATTTTTGTTTCCTTTCCTAGATCTTGTTTTGGCCCTTTTCCTACTCATTTTAATTTATCCATACTATCATACTGTCTTGTTTATTCTTAGATCTAATTGATTGGCTCTTGATTTCATCTTATTCACCCTGATTGACTGAGTTTGCTTGATTTTTTGAGTTTCTGGGCATTTTTCTGAACTTTTGAAGCATAGAAATCCCTTGCCCTTTCTATAAAAGTGTTAACACTCCCTAGTGGTCTTACATAGAGCATTGGAACGCTCTGGTTCCCCTTACACCAGAGCGCTACCCCCTTTTCTATGAAAAATCCTCTAGGTTTTCAATTTCCGAGTTCAGTTTTTGTTTTTTGCACTTGCTCAGAGTCTCATACTCTTAGTACATCTTGGTATTGGCCTTCAACACCCTGTTTTCTAAGAATTGATCTCTTCTTGTTTGGAAACTTGACATTTTCTTTCCTTGCCTTGAAGTCACTATTTATCTTTGCTGACCTAGAGTTAACTTGTTGTTTTCTTCTCATTTATCTGACTGAGTGAAAGCTTTTGTGAGGAAATGCAAAGGTCTGTGAACCTTTCCATTTGATATTTGAGGTCAGTTTTCCAACATTTCTCTTTTGTTTGAGGTTTTTGGTTCTTGTTTGCAAATTTTGTTATTTTTGTCCTTCTTGTTTATTCACAATGAGAGTGTATTTTTGTTTGTGTGAGGTTTTCTTATGATTGTTTAATCCTGAGGTCTGATTGACATTAGAAGTTTTACGTTTGATTATCATTCACATATAAGCAAAAGGGCATATTTTAGTGATTGGTTTGGATATTATAAGGCATTTCTAAATTTTTTTAGCATTACAATGGATTTGATTGAGAAACAATTGTATGAGGATGTTGCATCTTAGTGTTTGATAATGAAAAGAACTTTCTCTCTTTCCCTTAAAAAGGCATTCATCAAAAGACAAGACTGCTTATCATTTTCTTGTGCATTTTCAGGAATTGAGTCATCATACCATCAATTTCATTTTCATACACCCTTGAGTAAAGAACAACTATAAAATTAATGCTAATTAAAATTTATCTAGAATATTTTTGTTTTTAGAATCTTCCACCAACATTAGACTAGGACTAGTACTTTGGATTAGGCCGTGAGTACAACTCTCCAAAGTTTTTCAAAACAAACATTAGCATCATGAGATAGGGAGAGTCAAATCCAATTGTCGTATAGGATTTATGGGATCCCCCTCTCACATAGGGGTTACGCACGAGGTCACATTCGGGAGAATTATAGGGATTATCCCTCCATGGTTAAACTATGTGTAGTGGTCGGATTGTATATTGGGGGTCACTTGAGGGTATACTCACAATTATGTGTGGGAGCCTCTCGATTTGATTTCAGACTTGTTATCCTGCCCATATGTTCGGATCGGACTACCGATTGTACCCGCCCAGGGGATGAATGGGAGTTGGTGTCCTTAGTTTCCATAATATTTAGGTACTTACACGAGGTGACAGTGAAGGGAAGTCTCACTATACCTGGAATAGACATTGGTCAAACTCACTCGGGCTCCTTGAAGGGTAAATCCACAATTACTGTGTGGAATCTTTCACCAAGGTGAAAGTCCATTAAGCAGGTCACCATTGTAACGTTTCCACCATGTCCTATCCCCTTCATGACTTGATCACGCGATGTTGGATTTCATCACCAACTAGTATGATCATCGAGAGAAGTTTTTGTTTGCTTGGTTTTGATTCCTAGATTTTATTAGCATATGCTATTTCTTTTTGTTAGTTGGCCCTAGATTTTCAGTGTGTACTATTATTCTCCAAAATTGAGCCTATAGATGATAAAGGTCTTCGTCGATCACATAGGATGCAAGGGTTGCCTCCGGAAGGCTACCAATCCTTACCTCCTAACCCTCTAGAAGAAAACTACCGTGGAGAGGTAGAAAATCAATTTGACGTTGGGAGTTTTGTTACTCCTCCATTAGACAATCAAGAAAGTGCTTTGGTTATGATTGAGAATCCCACTCCTCGCACTACATATGTGTTGAAAACCCCTCTCGAACCACTTTTACCTCGTTTAGACTCCCTTGGGAATGTCATAGATGAAGAGGTCCCACAGTTACCTAAGAGAGATTTTACTGAAACATATATGGGATCCACAGAACCAAACTTTGGTGATGAGTATAGGACTCATATATGTCCTACTACTGCAGTAGATGCAAATCCCACACCTGCTCGTTCTGTATGGAGGACTTCATTAGGACGCGATCTCTATGAGCATTTTGAATCCGTTCGACAACCCTTTAACCCTCATGACCCTCCTGTTGAAACGAGACCATCTGGTCAAAATATGAATCACCCCATCGATCAGGTCATTAACCCTACTGTTATGTCAGCACAATTCCATCCTAATGCTAGACTCATCACCTCTACTCATTCCCAAGGCACTTCGATCCCTACCCCCACTTTTACAATTTTTCACTCTACAACTCCACATGTCCCGCACGATCTTTCTGGGACATATTCGCACCAGAGAATGCAGATCCTTGCCAGCCAAATACAATCGACTGGAGGGAAACCACCATCTAGTGAACCTATCCCTTCTGGAAGACCACCATTCTATGGAGGGCCTACCCCTCCCGGGGGACAACCCCATTTTTATGTTCCTCTTGGAGGGCAACCTCCCTTTTCCAGTCATACCTCAGTCGTTAATCCACCACTGGTAGGGGGGAAACCTTTGTTTGCTGGAAACCATTCACAATCTTGGGGAGTATCTTTGGGAGGCACATTTAACCAACCCCATGTTGGGGGGCACTCATATCATAACCCATAAGGAGGAGTATCAAATCATGTTCCTTCCGAACAATCTTATGGAAAACCTTATCCGGGCAACATCCCAAACACTGCCTGGAGTCCTCAAAGACAACATCCCTATCCTTCCCAAGGGTCTAATGTTTATCCTCTCCCTAATGTGTATCCACCTCCAGTATCTACTTCTTACCCTCCTCAATGGCAACATGTTTATCCTCCTTATGGGAGAGCAAATAAATTGGCTTATAATGCTCAAAACCCACCGGGTTATGCAAATATTTCTCAATCGTCATCGAATATTGCTTATCCTGGTCAACAACAACCATATGTAGGAGGACCTACTGGTTACAATTGTCCACCTAACCCAATTTATGGTCCTACCTGCTCCTATGCCACACCAATATCATCCGCAAATTAACCGATAGTTACCTTTCCTTGCAACTCTAGATCTCCCAGACTTGTCTTGGTTAACCAATCATCCTATTTTTCATTCCCCGATTTGGCCAGTTATTCTAGCTAAACTTCCTTTTGATATTTTGAAATTTGATAGAAAATCTGGAGAAGATCCAAATAACCATGTGATGACTTTCCATTTGTGGTGTTCATCAAACTCCCTCATGAATGATTCTATATGTTTGCATATTTTCTAGCGAACACTTACAGGCTCTACAATAAAGTGGTACATTGAACTACCACGTGCTTCTTTTCATGATTTCAACTCCCTTTCCATGTCTTTCCTCATGCACTTTCAACTACCTATTCGCTACAAGACAGGTACTGAACTCTTGACCTCCCTTTGTCAAACTGATTCCGTGCATATCTCTGGCCATATTCATGAGTGGAGACGATGACGAAGGATGATCAAAGTGATCATTCATGACCTATTATTGGTGAAGTGGTTTAATAAATCACTTTTACCCCCGATCACTCATGATGTCTCTATGGGTGGTGCAGTCACTGAGGAAGAAACCATTGATCGGGATCAGTACTTAGATTTGGTTTATTCACAATTTGGTACTTTGTATGAGTTGCTTCTGAATGTTTCTCGAGATAATGACGATCCATCCAAGCCGTCATACTCATCTCATGAGGATGGTGTTATCGATTCTGTCAAAACTCAATCTACTTCCCAATCGGCCACACTCTCCTCTACCTCCCCCCAAACTCAGATTTCTGAGGTGAATGAAGTTCAATATGCCCCTTCAAAACAATCTGGAGGTAAGAAAAAGGAAAAAAAAAAAAATACTAATAACAATGAACAACCAAAAAAACAATCTCAAACACCTGCTACCGAAAAGAAACCACAATGGAAACTAAAATTCTCATGTATCATTTGTGGTGAAAATCACTACACTCGAGACTATCCACATCGCGATGAAGTGGCCAAACTTTTTCAAGGAAATTCACAACCCTCTATGCTTACTCATCCTTTTTCATAACAACAATCCATGGTTCCTCAAACCCTCTCTCCTAGGGTCAGTTCTAGCCATCCTCATGATGAGGCCTCGACAAGTGCACACATTTATATGTTTAATGGGATTAATTTGACCACTCTCTCTAAGACATATGACACGCCGGTTAAACCTGACAAAGGAAAAATCACTAATGATACCAATACTTTACCGGATCCATCACCATCCTCCGTTACTCCTCCATCAGTTAATCCTCCATTTGGACCACTTTATATTGAGAAACCTACATTCGACTCTATCTAACACCCTCCTAAGAGAACTATCCATAAATCTACCTTTAATCCTAGTTCATGTGTTGCCCAGAACTACAACATTGTTGAATATTGGCTCAAGCACCGTGTGCTATGTCTACGTTAGAAGTTCTACAACACTGCCCCAGTCAACATAGAATGCTCTTGGATTCTATTGGTGCTATTGATCCTGAGTTGTCCAACCATATCATGTTTAACCTGGACAATTATACATCTATACTCTCCCACCAACTTTCTTTCCAAATTGATGTTGTTGCTCGCAATCAACAAATTCACCGAACCATCTTGGATGAGGGAGCCTCTACTTGTGTCATGTCTTTAGCATGTTGGAAAAATTTAAAATCACCCACACTTAAAAAATCCCCAACGATGTTACATGCATTCTATGAACGAGTTTTTCATCCCCATGGGATTTTACAGTCCCTGCTCGTCCAGTTGGGCGGAAAAACCATCATTGTTGATGTCAAGGTGGTCGATGCTCGCCTCGATTACAAATTATTACTTGGGATAAGTTGGTTTTATGCTATGACTATCATTGCCTCATTGGTGTTTCGATGTGTACAATTCCCTCATCAGGGAAAATTTTTCACTATCGATCAGTTAGATTTCTACACACCCGACGCTCGCGCTCCTGCTACCAACAATATTCCATTCTTGGGAGATCAAAAGATCACATATGAAAGCATTGGTGTTGGCTTGTTGAAATATTCTAGCCTTATGGGTACCTTCCCTACACCACTTCCACCGACTACACATCATATTGCCACCGTCGATATGATTTCAACCATGGCTTATCAATCTTTGGAATCATCTGACCCTTGGATTGTACCTAGTCCCTTGGAATTTGATGCACTAGGTGACACTATGCCACTTAGTCGATCTGAAACAACATATGTTTTTGTCCAATCCACTTCTCCCTCCTTAGATGACTAACATCTCTTGGCACCTGACAGTTACTTGATGTCATCATGGTTAAATTCCTTGTCATCTGCAACCAACTACATTTCCCCAATTTTTCCTTCTAATGAACCTGTTAGGGAAATTCTTAGCATCAACAAGATACCTTGGGATGATAACCATCATCAATCCTCTTTTCTTCCCCCTCGTGAAGAAATTCGAGAAGATATACACTCTATCTTCCCTCCCGATGTTGATTTTCTGTTGTCTCCCATGACTTCAACTTCCGATGATTTGGATCTGGTAGTTGACATGGTGATCTCTTCGGTAGGGCTATTGGAGCCTAATATCCTTACCCCTATCATGGCCCTCGACATGTGTTCCTTCCAGAGTGATTTTCTTCCATCCAGTGAAGATCTCTTGGAAGCCATGACTAAGTTTTGTCCCTTGATATGGTGTCCTTCCATAGCATTATTCTCTTGGATGACATGATCAAGGAGATTCTACAAGCATAGTTTCTCTTCTCTGTAGAAAGATCGTTAAAAAATGAAACAAATATCATGAGCATAGTTTCTCTTTTTTGTAGTAAGCTCATTAAAAAATGAAACAAAATATTTGAGCATAGTTTTCTTCTCTGTAGCAAGCTCATTAAAAAATCAAACAGAAATCTTGGGATTAAACCCGGAGCCCTAAGAATAGTTCTTTTTCTATGTCAAGCTCATTAAAAAATGAAACAGTCACCTCTCTTGAAAAAGGAATCAATTTATATTACTTGAGCAAAGGGTTTGGACAAGGAGAACTGGAAAAAGTTGTTGCACCTTCATCAAAGGATTGTAAGTACTTTTACTTGTTCTCATCAATATATCAATTCTTGTTCTGTTTCTTTCAAACTTGTGTTTGTTCCACATGAGTTTGTATTCAGTAGATAGATCTATGTTTGAGATAATCTCAGTAGAATAGGAAGTCCATTCTATCTTTGTTTTTTTTACAGGACCTATCAGGGAGCTCAAGATCGAAGCTCAGCCTATAATTTGCAAGGACAAACATCGTTAATAAGGCACATATCTTTATTCTTCTCCTTCATTGATGCAGGAGCATCACTCACTCATCAAGCGAGCCAGCGCGTGGAGCAAGGAAAGATAGCTGGACAAGCCAACAAACTTCTTTTTGAATTTTACCTTGAGCAGATAAGCTCACGTCCTTAGATAGATGAGGCATTTAATAGTTTTAATGTTGTTAGATAGGAATTTATTGTAGATTTGATAGTTGTAAATTCGAGAGGGCAAACGGAATATAGGCACCCTCCTTTGTATTATTGTATAATTCGTTTTTCATTGAGAGCAAGTGTTAGGACCACACAATGTACCTTTTTGCCTATACTTTTTTCCACCATTATACTCTTGATCACCTACATTTAGACTCATACTATCACTTTATCTGATCATCTCAAAGGTATACAACGTCCCTTCTCATTACTATACGTTTAATCTGTTTTGCATGATATTTTACATCACTCTCGTACTTAAATATTGATTAGAAATGCATAAGTGCCCAAAACTACAGATTATCATTTGAGGCCTATTGCTGAAACACATAACTGTCCAAGGTTGCTGTTGCTAAAACACAGAACTGATGCTGAAACATGGAGTTGCTACATAGTCCGAGGTCGCAGATGCTGAAACATGGAGCTGCTACACAGTTCGAGGATGCAGATGCCGAAACACGGAGCTGTTACACAGTTTAGAGTTGCAGATGATGAAACACAGAGGAAACTGCTAGAACCGATGATGCTGAAACACAAGGAAGCCGTCACAGTCAGCGATCAACGCAGTCAGAGCGTAATTCATGTGTCTGAAACAGCCCACGAATTGCGATGCTGGAACAACATCAACAACAATGAGAAGAAGCTGTTACACCAGCTGTAACAACAATGCCTCGTTCAGTTCCTGTAATGGCATTCGGTTGCGTGAGAATAGTACATCCTATGATGATTTAGAAAGAAGATCCGATTTAGGATAGGATTCAGATATTCATTGTAATGATTGTATCGAAGGGATTTCCTCTTTAAATCAGAGGAAATCACCATTCGAGATATCAAAGTTTTGATGTATTGAAGCAACTCCAGAGAAGAGGGACGTATTCTATTCTTTCAATTTGTAATGTGATATTTCGAAAGATGAATATAAGACTTCTTTGAGTATCCTTCTCTAGGTTTTCGTTCAGGGGAATCTTGTGAGAAGGGAGGGCCCACCTTCTTCACAAGATTCACCCATTAGTTAGAAGTGTGTTAGTATAATTTCTGTTCATGCTTTGTTTAACTGTCGTTTGTTGAAACACTGTTTTTAATGGATTCCGCTTTGCTGAAACACTACTGACTTTGTCTTAGTTTAATTGAATGGAATTTGTAATTCTTTTTATTAGAAATCTTGTGTGATGATTTTATGAGGCTAGCAGAGATTTTTTTAAAGGTTCCTACTCAGACAGAAAGGGATCGGAATATCATACCCTCTGTAGAATTCAATTACTGCTACAAGTGTGCTAGCCAGAGGTTCGGTTAAAAGGTTCCTGCTTAGACAGGAAGGAATCCAAATACCTCGACTTCTGTAGATTTCATTTACTGCTGCAAGTGTGCTAGCCAGATATTTGGTTAAAGGGTTCCTGCTCAGATAGGAAGGAATCACAACACCTTGTCTTCTGTAGATTTCCTTTACTGCTGCAAGTGTGCTAGCCAGAGAT
>JZKD02S0862744.1:102613-144399 GCA_000966675.3 Picea glauca
TCAGTTCATTCAAGCAAGTATAATTAGTATAGATTTCTTTACTACAACACTAAGTTGCTTTTGGAATTGAGCATATACTGTGTGTGGCTATCTTTGAAACAAAAGACTTCCCTGGTTTGATAATTTATGTTTCACTTGGTTGTTTAAAATTAATTAAGCAATTATAGTGACCAACACTCTTCTTGCAGGCTGTGATAATGGCCATCTTTGAAAATTAATCAACCACCACAAATACATAATCATTTTCATGCTTGGTGGATGAAAGGATAGACATGTAATCCATGGATATGGATTCCCAAGGCATATTGGGAGTAGGAAGAAGGGTGTATAAGCCTTGATTCTATATGGATGGCTTGGCAATGGCACATGAAGTGCAAGATTTGATATACTTACTGACGTCTTGTCGAACTTTTGGCCAATAAAAATGTTTTTGTAGAACGACCACAGTTTTCTCCATGCCAAAATGTGTTGCCATCTGACTATAGTGAGACTTCTAAATTATCTTTGCATGCTCTCTTGTGGGAACATAGAGGTGGCACTGATGGCATAAAAATCCATCCTAGGTGTGAAAATCAGTGACATTTGCTCCTGTACCCAAGAGTTGATAGGTGGTGGTGAAGTCAGGGTCACACTAATAAACTTGGGGTTACTCAGATGCCTCATGCCCATAGGAATGGATCATTGTGGTGAGTGCAACAATGGGAAGGAGATTGAGGTAGTCAACAACACGATTTGTGTTCCCTGTTTTATACTTGATGTTGATATGGAATTGTTGAAGGTATGTGGACCACTTTTGATGGCAGTCATTTTGTAACTTCCCTTATGTTTGTATGAACTGCAGAGGCTTGTGATCAATGTGGATGATTGTCTCATTTCTTAGAATGTAATGTTTCCATTGACAACAAGCTTGCATAATGGAATACATTTATTTTTCATAGGTGGGGTATTTCCGGATAGTATCTGAGAGTGTCTCACTAAGGTATTCTACTGGATGAACATGGTGAGTGAGAACTGCACCTACAACATAGTCGAAGGAATCAGTCTCAATATCAAATGGTTGTTGCATATCAGGTAAGGAGAGTACTGGAGCTAATCACAAGCGATGCTTCAGATCATCAAATGCTTGTTTTTGTGCTTTCCCCCATGCAAAATTTTCCTTTCCACCACCCTTGGTTACTTGGTTGGTAGAAGTTGGCAAGTCCCAAGAATCTTTGAAGCTCTATTAGTGTGGTTAGGCCTAGCCAGTCATGAATGAATTGGATCTTATATGGATCCATATGTACCCCATGCTCATAAACAATGTATCCCAAGTATTGGACCATGTTCATGCCAAAGGAGAATTTTTCCAAGTTGGAATATAGCTTGTGCTACTGTAGAGTGTGCAAAATCTGTTGAATATGTTGCATGTGCTCCTCCCAAGTTTTGTTGAACATGAGTATTTCATCTAGATATACCACCAAAAAATAGTTGGTGAAGGGTCTCAAGACATCATCCATCAATCTTATGAAAGTATTGGTGCATTTGTTAAGCCAAAGGGCATGACCAACCATTCGAAGAGACCTTCTTTATATTTTAAAGTTGTCTTCCATACATCAGTTGGTTTGATGGGAACCCGGTGGTAGCCATACTTTAGGTCAATCTTGATGAAGGAATTTTACCCCTTGATTTGGTCAAGAAGGTCATCAATCAAGGAATTAGGTACCAGTTCTGGACCGTGATTTTGTTTAATTCTATGTAATCAATGCAAAGTTGCCAGGTCCCATATTTCTTATGCAGCAGCACAATCGAGCTTCTACAAGGGGAGGATATGGGTCAAATGTTCCCCCTTTTAAGAAACTCTTGGATTTGGCGCTTGATTTCATCATTTTCCATCAACGAGTGATGATAGAATGGTCCATTAGGAAGCAATGCACCGAGGGTTATATCAATTGGATGCTTGACTTGGCAGTGCGTCGGTACCCTAGTGGGTGAGGAAAAGATGTCTCTTTACTCTTCCACTTGCTTCTATTTCAAAGAGAGGTTCTATGCAGAGGTCACATATGTGGTGGCAACCTTCTTCTTACTGCGAGCACAAATCACAAATAAGATGAACTTCCCGATCTGTGAAATGAACTTACTGCATTACTTATCATATATTAAATAAATAGAGGTAAGCGACACTATATATGCTATCCTATACAATTGTCTACCCAAATTAATAATAACATTGCGGGGTCTATACTCATACACAACATTTCACTTCTACAAATATGGTTTGCCTAAAAGAACATCACAAACTTCAAGGGGAGAAATATCACACAATACCTCATCTTTGAAGGGCTTGATGTTGTAGGGAAGATGACATTGTTGGCTAACGTGGAGATCTTGTCCTTGGAGAATCCATATGATGGTGTAGGTATACGGATGTGTTGTTATCGACAGGTCCAGTTGCTTGACAACCTCTGTTGAAATCAGGTTCTTCTGACTGCCGCTATCGATAATGAAATGCAATAGAGTCCCCTTTACCCATATCTGTGAGTGAAAGAGGTGTTCTCCTTCCTATGTTTCTTCTGGTTTGCTTGGTTGGACTTTTTTGGTAGCAACAATGGCACTGGGTTCAGAATCTATGATCTGCTTCCCACTTTCTAGATTTGATTCAGAATCATAATCTTCCTCTAACTCAGAAGCTTTCATCTCAACCACCAGTGACTGCTTGGAGTGACATTATTCTGTGTTGTGCCAAGGGATTTTATAGTATTCACACCATTTTCCCATTTCCTTCTTCAACTTTGCATTACCCTTCTTGGGTTGTGGCTTATACTTGCTGTCTTGAGAGAAGCCATATTTTCTTTGTCCCATGTTTTTTGGGTTGGGGTCGCCTTTTCCCTGCTTCGGTTGTGTTGTCCAGAAAATCCATTTTTCTTTGAATTTATCTATGCAGAAAGTTGTGGTATTTGAGCACTAGATGTTTTTCAAAGTATTTGATACACAATTTGGTGTGAAGGGTATAGAAAATATTGGTGAAATATGGTACTATCTAGTCCCTTTCTTGATGCAGTGTAGTTGATCTTGTGTACTGGTTCTCGTAGCTTCCAACAAGGTAGTAATTTTCTTTAATGGAATCCATGAAGGAATCCCATGTGGGGGTGACTGCAAATATTTCATATTCCTCTATGGCCCTTTGCTCGAAGTAATTATCCCACTAATCCTTAACATGGGGGATGGCCTTGAGGAGTGAAAAAGTAATATTTTCCTTGTCGGAAAAATTGTGGAATGAAAAATACCCTTCGAGCAGATTTAGTCATTTATCTACAACATCTTCATCTATCAATCCTTAAAATAGTAGAATATAAAAATTTACTTGTACCTTGAAGGGGGTTTCATGGCCGCTTGATGAAGATGTGTCTCGTGTGGGAAGTCGTTGAAGGATCTGTGCAAATTTTTCTGTCATTTCGTTCCTTTCTCGTGCAAGGGTTTCCTCGAGCAACATTTTAAAAGGTTGTCCTACTCCATAATATTTATTCTCATCCCCCATGGGTTTTTTTTGATATCGGCGTGGCCGATATTGCAAAGGATTGACTTGTTTGAGTCCCAACTTCTTGTACCCAGAACTTGTTGGGGACATGCACGAAGAAAAATAAATGAAGAGTAGATTGTTTTGATACCACTGATCTAGATTTATGAGAAGAAAAAAAGGAATAACATACTGAATACAATAACACAGAGATACGGAGAATAACAAAATATATCTAGTGAACAATAAATTCTATTGAATAAATAAAATAGGCTGAAACTCTAAAACTGCAGAACTGAAAACAACTTGCTCGAATGGTGGTAGCTATCTATGAGAAGAGATGTGGATGCTACACACATCCGTCTGAGTAGAATGATCACAATGAGGCTCCAGAGGCATTTTTAACATTACTCATGAATTCCAAAACCCTATACATCCAAAAACCTAACCCTATCAGATGAAACACCAAAACTTGTGTGGGCACCAATGGCTAAGTTGGTACCACAACTTCTCGTGGTGGTAAATTTTGCATACAACCTATGTTTTATGATAGCCCATTGAAAATTTCTTTTTGAGAACTACACAATTACAACCCACAAGTGTAGAACCCACAATTACAAAGAATTATAGAAGAACGTGTTGAACTAAAAAATGTCAAGAGGAGCCAGTTGGAATATGTGGGTGGCCACCAATATCCACCTTGATAATTAAAAATTCTTTATTTGACATGTTATTTTAAAGGAATAGGTGTTGGCACTAGGGTAGACCCAGGTTTCAATGCTTAACAATGCACCAACAAAACCTCGACTACCTGCCCTTTCGGAAACACCTATGAAGCAGGCAAAGTCTCACCCGAGGTAGAAGTAACATGATGCAGGTGTCTGTAACCAGCCTAGGAAACTATTCTGTGATAAGAGCACTTCACAGAATATTATGTTAATGCTTACGAAGTGAACATGCATTATTTTATTAACCTTATTAACGTCGGAGAGCATAATCAAAGACAGATAAGCACAATAATAACAAGTGATTATGCACCTTGAGCACTTAGCATTGTGAGTTAAATCTAGAATTCATTTACCCTAAGTAAAGTACTTAAGAAACAAAATATATATTCATTACACATCATACTCAAAGCACTAAGAAAATGTATAATAGTAAGACATTGCACAAAGAAAACCATGAGACACCAGATATATGTGGTTCACCCTGGGGTGGGGCTACGCCCACAAATCTCTTCGCCTCTTTATTATTTTCCAAAAACATACATCCAGTCACTCCTGTGCACTAGGCCAAAGAGTCAAACTTCGCACAAGACAGGAGATTTGTGCACTAATCATTAGATCCTCCTTCTTCACCTTCTAAAAATAGGTCAAATGCACAGAGCCAAATTCTCTTATCATGGCACTTAGCACCTTCTACAACATCACAGTCGAGAAAAAACCTCGACCACATACATTCCTTTGCACAAAGAACTACTCGAACTACTTCTACAATACATTCATCTTTGTTTATACTTTACAAACCCTTACAAGAATGCCTAAACATGGGGAAAACCCATGGGCCAACATCCCATAAACCTGTTACAAAACCCAGAGGACCCCTTATTGGGTCCACATAGCCCTCAAAATAGATGAGATCCATGATCTCAGCTCCACCTAGGTGTTCCTACTTTGACCAACGTGTTGAAGTCCAAAAGTGGGCCAAAACTTACCAAAGTTTCCCCAAAACTTGGTTGAGGGCAAACAGGCCCCCAACACTCACCTGTGACTCATCCCAAGTCACTCAGGTCAGGACAATGTTTCTTCAAAATCCTTGATCTTAACTCAACTTGCTTCGACGCTTCCTCGCCTAAGCCTACTACTCAGCGATCTCCTGGACTGTCTTCTCTGTAACAATACCTTCCAGGTGTTGTTATACTACTGCAACTATTTGATCTAACTATGAACCATGGCCATCGATCTCCTCGAACACCTTGCAAGATTCATCCTTGTTGTCCCTTGACCAAGTTTTGGAGATCCTTGGTCATTTTTGACCTATTTTGGGACTTCGACAGGCTCGTCGAAGGTGGAGTGCAAGTCAAAGCAGAGATTGCAGTATCTTGGCCTCTTTTTAGGGCATATTTGGGATTAGGGTTTATGTAACGGGTATGGGGATGTCATCCCATGGGTTTACCCATGTTTAGGTCCTTTTGTAATGTATAAATAGAAAGCTAGGTGATGCAAGTAAGTGGTGTGATTCTAGGTGATAAGTATTGTTCTAAGTGCAAGTAATTGTAAGAGGATTTATGCTTAATGTATGTTGAGGCTGTAAAGCTAAGTGCAGGCCATATGTATTTCTTTGTGCATAGACTGTGTAAAGAGGCTTAGTGTTGTGATCTAACTTATGGTAGGAGGATCTGGCGAGGTGCACACAGATCTCTTGTCCTATACGGAGTAGGGTTTTGATGCTCTGTGCCTATAAGAAGCTTGACAGAAGATAATAAAGAAGAGAAGAGTTGGTGGACGTAGCCCCACACTGGGGTGAACCACGTATATCTTGTGTTATGGTTGCTTTGTGTATTCTGGTTATTTTCTTGTGTATATAATTTAAGCTTAAGTGCAGTAATGAATGTTTATATGAATATAGTATGATAGCTTAGTGCTTAAGTGATGTGAATAAATGCTAGATATGATCTTTTTCCATGTGTTAAGTGCTTATATGTGTTAGATCTAGTTGATTACTGCGTTGTTCTATAATTAGGGTTTGGATATGCGATGTGGATAAGGGTTAAATAATGATGAATGTTAACTACTAAGTGCTTTGTTAGAGTGGTGTAATCATAGATCTATGTCCCAGCTAGGTTGCAAATATTTGAGTCATGTAACCACCCCTGCCTCTACCTCGAGTGAGACTTCATCTTCTTCGTAGGTGTTGCCAAAAAGATCGGTAGTTAGGGTTTTGTTGGTGCATTGTTGGTGCATTGTGTTATCACCATAAAAATTATACATGAAATACAAGTTTTAGATTTAGCAGGCGACTAAAGAAGTGTAGAGACATGGTGCGATTTGGAGGACCAGGTCACATATGGTGGCATGTGGAAAAATATAGCATAGGTGTGAAAGGAAGGACCTGGAAGGTTGTAGATTTCGAAGCAGCCCAGATCAATGACCGAGACCCATATCGAGTAGTGAAATAGCACGAAGTTTAATTATGTGAAGGAAGGATGGGGAAAACTAATGTGGTTTCATTTGTGGATGAGTGGTGCCATCATAAGCACATCGGGGTAAAAAGCGGTCTACCTAAAACCACTTTTCCAACCCCCGATGTCACGTGTCAGAAAATCATTCGATATGTGTCATTCCCAAAGATTGCGTATGAAAAGGGGAGAGTTAACGAATTATCCAGTCGCATTAGTCCCATTTCTCAAGTACTTTACATCGTGCAACGTCGGATAAACATATCCAGAAGGATGATTCGAAGGATAATCATTTTGAAGCTGAAAAACGAGTATGATAGGCTGTAATTTAGACAATTATTGTCATCCCAGTCTATTATTAAACACTAAATGAAAATCATCCTAAAAAATATAGATAAATTTATCTTGTTTGAGCAATCGACATTTCATTCTGAATGAAGTAATTAACAATATCAAGAGGATGAAAATCATGTTTTCTGCAAAACTGGGAGGCATGGACCAAGCTAATCAAACAACATCCAGTGAAACAGGATTTTCAACTAACATGGAAAATCCATCGATGAGTAAGAAAGAGAAGTCGATCGCACAGATACTAGCGACCAAATTCCATACTGACCCTATGAAAAAACTAGAATCAGAGGTTAGAATAAATCCTATCATGATGGATCTAATCATCAATGGACACATGGACAAGCGCTACAAATGAGTAGTAAAGGGGAAGCAGAGTGAGCGGTAGAAAACAAGATTCATGTATGAGGTGGTCAAAAGAGTTGGGGAAAATCAACCAGTCTAGTTGAACACTATGAAAGAAGAAATCGCCAATATGGAATAAGTTCTTAGGTTGAAATGAGTATGTTTCAGAAAATTTTGGACATATGGAGTTCAATGAAAAATCCTCAGATATGTTAGACCTGTTTATAATGCTCCTTGTAAAGTAGGGGAATAGTTGTTATGCATTACTCTTTTTTGTAACCGATGTCTATCTTTAAACTATGGGGAAGTTGAGTCATTTGGTATCCCAAATGTAAATTTTTCTATATATATTATTCCAAGGATCAATAAAAGGAGAGGGAAGAGGGGGCCTACCCTCGTTGCAGGTAGAGTTTGTAAAATCATGGAGCTAAACTGAATATATGATGCAGAAGAAATTTTTGAATTGTTTATGAAAAGATTCTAATCGGTTGTGATATTTGTTTTGTCTTCTTTCATAGTCTATGTTTCTTGTGTCTTTACATTTCCATTTTCATGTTCTTCTTTCTAAATTGGAGAGTTAAAGACCAGAATTCATCTCTTGATGCTCTTGGCTGAAACAATTTAAACTGTGTGTGTTTCTTCCTAACTAATTCAGAACTCATTTTATTAATGCTCTGATGCAGTTACTTGTTTTTCCCCTTTCCTCTTACACCCTGCAAATTTCAATTTACAACTCAGATTCATTGCCTCATTTAGCCTTTATCCTATGGAGAGTTCTATTGGCTAGTGAATGTTTTCATTCAATTTCAGAATTTTGACTCCATAGCCCTGAGTGTCCCTCCTCTTCTTGGCTAGAAAATTTATGAAAAATCCCCAAAACAAACCAAATCTAGCAGCCAATTTCCAAATAAATATCAAGTGACCCGGAAGATCCCTCTCTGAGTTGAGAAGGCTAGTGCCCAGCTTTAAAGTTGGTTGAAACAATTACCTATGTTGTGTTTCTATCAACTAGACATAATTTACAGAGTGCTAACATTCTAGCGTCGTTGTCGAGGACAAAATTAAAAAAATTTCCCTGGGAAAGAACAACATAGTTGAGTTCTAAGGTCTGAGATAAGCATACACTTGGGAACATATTGGCTGTATTCCTTCTCTGGTGACTCCACACATCATAAAATCAGTTTGAAGGTGATTCCACTGGTAGAAGAATCTAGAAATTTAAATTTTCAATGGTGACTCCACTCTCAATATATAATCCAGATTCCAAAACATTATTGGTGACTCCACTCAAGATTCAAGTGTAAATCAGAGACTCCACTAGAAAATGAGATCCCTTAATAGAGGTATGAAAAGACATTATGGAATAAAAAAAGTACTTAAAATTGGATTTTTTCCAAGGCATTTTATTGTTTTTTATAAGTTGCCTCTGCTCCTTCCTTGAACATGCCAAACAAGTTTTTCTTTATCGGCTGCAGTCTAATGATGATCATGAAAATCTTGAAATTATATATCCTCCTCTTAAATTTGTACATGTATATCCTCATTGTATCACTAATTTTGATAAAAAAATTCAATCTGGGCCATGTGATAACCATGACCAAGTTGATGAGCCCCATGAATCCAAGGCTGATATATCACCTCATGTACTTGATCCAATGCCCCCAAATACCCAACATAGATACATACCCTTGAAGCTACCCCAAGTCCTCCATGATTTCCCTCCAAAGTACTATGAGTGCTTACCTATGTTTGATGGGGAACCTAATGCCATCTCAGCTGAAAAAAATATCCAAGTGTTTGAGCATTTTATAGATTTGTTTGAGATTGATCATGAGGATGTTTGTATGAGAGCCTTCTCACAATCCTTAAAGGGTAATACCAAAGACTGGCTTAAACATTTGCAGCCAGAGACAATTAGCTCATGGGAGCAAATGAAAAATATATTTTTAAAGTTTTGGGGCAAGAATAAATATTTGGATCTACAACTTACAGAGTTCTACACCTTAAAAAGTCAGAGAACTTAAACTATTTCTACATTCAGCAGGAGGTTTTCCAATATTTACTACAATTTTCCCAAAGAAATTCAACCCACTGAAACCATTGCCATGCTCCATTATTTTACTACTCTTCATCCAGATTTATCCTTCCTCCTGATGGAAAGAAGACCTAAGTCCTTACAACAAATGTGTAATGATGCTCGGTACATTCAACACAACATCCAAGCATGTAAACAAAACCATTATGAGGGGTTGAATGCTCAAGAATATGAAAGTGAATATAAATAAGAAAGGGTTGATTTGAATCTTGAACATCGAGTCAATAATATCATAGCTTCTCTTGAAGTTTTCAATGCTCATAATTTTACAAAAAAATATATCCCACTTGTTGAAAGAGGAGGTGCTAATTTATGTTTTGATCTATCCCATGATAAGTAGGGGGCTAACTGTTTTATGTATTCATTTGTAGATAGTCAAGAAGATGAGTTTTCAAATCAATTTGTTGAAGAACAGGTTGATGTTCCAAGTTTGTTCTTGTTAGATGACATTGCATATGTTGATGATTTGCCTATATATGATGAATATGATGGTGATTATGATGTTGAATCCATAGAACAACCAAATACATGTTCTATATCAGAAAATATTCCCTTTCAGTAGTGTAATGAGAGAAATCGGCCTACATATCACAGTTACAAAGAAGAAAGTATTGAATCAGTTGAAGGGAATTATTTACCTTTATGTTTTTCTTCATTCAAATTGTTGAAATAAAATCCTAAGATCATCGTTGAAGCAAAGGAACACGTGTCAACGCCAAATCACACTAATTCACTGGAACAAATTGACAAGATATTGCAACAATCTCCTCATATGTCTGATGAATCTATTACTTGTTATGTAGAATATCTTGTCAGTTCAAAATTGCAGCCATTGGTCGAACATAAATCTGAAAATGAGTGTGTTTGGTAATCCAAAGGAATCAATAACAGTGAAGAAATTGAAGGAGGTTTTGAGTCAGGTGAAATAACCTTGCCATTATGTTTTGCTTCTTTAAATTTGTTGAAGCAAAATGTTTATAATGTTTCAAATCAGAAAGCCTGCAGACATAATATTGAATATGAAGAAATTTATGGACCTACAAATGAAAACTGTCTTCCTTTATGTTTTTCTTCCTTTGAATGGTTGAGATAAATTCATGATATAACAGAAGAAACAGGGAAGTCTGACTGCATTCATAGTGACACTATTTTACATGAGGAAATTATTATCAGTAAGGAAGACCAACAACATTCACATGCATTAGATGATCATGTAGTTGATTAGTTGAAAGGATACTCCAATTCAGAGTTGCAACCTGTGCTTAACCACCGAATTAAAGAGGAAGAAGAAGTTGATCAAGAAATTGTTGTTAAAGGTTATTTTCCTTCTCCTAAAGCTAACATAGATATTCAACAATATTTCCAACAAGACAAAGTGTTTCAAAATTGTCTTTATGCCCCTGAAAATGATGTTGTGGTCCAATTTATAAGTAACCTAGACATGGATGAGGATTCTGAAACTACATCTAGGGAGAATCCAAGCAGAGAGAAAACAAAAGACATAGAGTTTCAGGAAAGCAAAATAACGACTCCTGCCATTTCTCAATCAAAAATACAAAAAGATAATGAAAAGGATGATGCACATGATATGGCTGTCATATTTGAAGATGTTCGAGAATGTATGATTTTTTTTTTGATATGTATGGAAGAGTAGACACACCTATTATTGTTATTCTATCCGAAAATATTCCCAAGATTGAAGAAATGAAGCAAGAGAAGAAAACACTTGTGAAGGAAACATGTTTCTTTGTCTTAGCTCCAAAAAGGGAAACATTCTTTTATGTGTTTCATGATTCCATGGCATGTTATATGGAATTTTTTTATAATAAAGATCTACAAAGGATAGCGGATTTAAATCTTAAGGATAAAGGGAGTGACGAATTGAGGTCTATAGTGAATATGGGTCGCTTTACACCAGACGATGTTCTTCAACCACAGTTGTCTTATGTTTCAAGAAACGATTACTTCCAGGCTTCTCAGCAAACCTGTAAGTTTCTCGATGGAAAGAAACAGTTTAAATCGCATGAAAACAAGAGTGTGATGGAAGGGATAAAACAACATAGTTGTTTTGTGCATATTTTAGAAGATCCATTTGCAGTTTTGTTGGAAGTAGTAAACAATCCAAATATTTTTGATTTCTTGAGATTTGGATTTATGGGTGAATTTTTAAGGGGATTATCAACAAAAAAACTTTGGGACAAGAAAGTACAAACAAAACACACAGTGGATAAATTTATGACATGGTTGCATTGGCATTATGACTTCACTTGATTTTTGTAGTTCGTTTTAACAGTTAGGGTAGGTAGGAGTGTGTGAATAAGATTGTTGGCTAAGAATTCTTTTTTAATTTCTAGTAGTATGTAAAGTTAGATTCTGGGGGTATTTTTGTTCAACATCCAGTTGAGAGTATTGTGCAAAGTTCGGTTTTTAAATTGATGCCCAGTCTCCAAAATGTAACAGGGTACACACACATGTCTTGAAATCAACCCAATGAAGAAGGAATCGGGTCTACATTTCTTTGCTAGATGATAGGGAGGATAGCATCCCCAATAGGAGCCTATGATATCACCATAAACATTATACATGAAATATGAGTTTCAGATTTACCGGGGGACTAAAGCAGTGTAGAGACATGGCACGATTTGGAGGACCAGGTCACATATGGTGGCATGTGGACAGATATAGCGAAGGCGTGAAAGGAAGGACCTGAAAGGTCGTAGATTTTGAAGAAGCCCAGATCAACGGTCGAGACCCATATCGGGTGAAGAAATAGCATGAAGTTTAATTATGTGAAGGTGAGTCGGGGAAAATTGTCGCGGTTTCATTCATGGATGCATGGCGCCCTTAGAAGAACATCAGAGAGAAAATAGGTCTACCTAAAACCACTTTCTCCAACCCCCAATGTCACGTGTCAAAAAATCATTCAATATGTGTCATTCCCACAAATTGCATACAAAAAGGGGAGAGTTAGTGACTTATCTAGTCACATCAGTACCATTTCTCAAGTACTTTACATCGTGCAGCATTGGGTAAATGCTTCTAGAAGGATGATCTAGAGGATAATAATTTTGAAGCTGACAACCGAGTGTGATAGGTTGTAATTCAGACAATTACTGTCATCAAAGTCTATGATTAAACACTAAATGTCAAATCATCCTAAAAAATATAGATAAGTTTATCCTGTTTTAGCAATCAACATTTCATTCTGAACGAAGTAATTAACAAGATCAGGAAGACGAAAATCGTTTTTTCTATAAAACTGGGAGACATGAACCAAGCCAATCAAACAACATCCAACGAAACACGATTTTCAACTAACATGGAAAATGCATAGATAAGTAAGAAAGAGAAGTCGATCACATGGATACTAGCGACCAAATTCCATATTGACCCTGCGACAAATCCAAAATCAGACTTCAGACTAAATCCTATCATGAGGGATATAATCATCAATGGACACATGGAAAATCACTACAAACAAGAAGTAAAAGGGAAGTGGAGTGAGCAGTAGAAGACAGGAGTCATAGATGAGGTGGTCGAAAGAATTGGGGAAAATCAACCAGTCTGGTTGAACACTCTAAAAGAGGAAATCGCCAAGCTAGAATAAGTTCTCAGGTTGAAATGATTACGTTTCAAAATTTTTTGGACATATGGTGTTCAATGAAAAAGCCTCAGATATGTCAGACCCATTAATAATTCTCCTTGTAAAGTAGGAGAATAGTTGTTATGCGTTAATATTTTGTGTAACCGATCTCTATCTTTAGACTATGGGGAAGTTGAGTCGTTTGGTATCCCGCATGTAAAATTTTCTATATATATTATTCCAAGGATAAAGAAAAGGAGAGGGAAGAGGGGGCCTACCCTTGTTGCAAGTAGACTTTGTAAAATCATGGAGCTAAACTGAATATATGATGCAAAAGAAAATTTTGAATTGTTTATGAAAATATTCTAATCGGTTGTGATATGAGTTCTGCATTCTTTCATAGTGTGTGTTTCCTGTGTCTTTATATTTCCATTTTCATGTTCTTTTGTCTAAATTGGATATTTAAAGCCCATAATTCATCTCTTGATGCTCTCAGCTAAAACAATTTAAACTGTGTGTGTTTCCTCCTAACTAATTCCTAACTCATTTTATTAATGCTCTAATGCAGTTACTTGTTTTTCCCCTTTCCTCTTACACCTTGCAAATTTCAATTTACAACTCAGATTCATTACCTCCTTTAGCCTTTATCCTCTGGAGAGTTCTATTAGCCAGTGAATTTTTTCATTCAATTTCGGAATTTTGACTCCATATCCCTGAGTGTCCCTCCTCTTCTTGGTCAACAAATTTATAAAAAAAAACCAAAACAAACCAAATCTAGCCACCAATTTCCAAAGAAATATCAAGTGACACGAGAGATCCCTCTCTGAGTTGAGCAGGCTAGTGCCCAGCTCTAAAGTTGGTTGAAACAATTACCTCTATCACTTGTCTATCAACCAGACATAATTTATAGAGTGCTTACACGTTGAACCCTGGGTCTGCCCCTGTGCCAGCAAATGGTTCTCTTGTCGGGACCTGAAATCATGATTGCTAGGAATTGAATAAAAGAAAGCTCTATGTGTAGATATGCAACTTTAGTGCGCAATATTCTACTTGACTTGAGAATCTTTGTGCTAAGAAGAGAAGTCCAATCTGAAGAAAATAGGTAAGACCTTGAAGCTTTGTGCTCTGAGAAAGGTAAGATAAGTGAAATTTTTTCTTTCGAAAGAATGAATCTAGGTATGTTTGATAAATTTTCTCATAGTCTAAAAACTAGGGTACAGCTAGAAGAAAGAATATTTGATATGAATAGATATGATAGAAATAAGTATGTTATCCCTATGCATATAAAGAATGTTTGGACTAACAAATGGATGCATGATCCTAGAAAGAATTTTTTGCAAGTTAGTTACTGTGACCCCAATGCACAGTACTGGAAAGGTTGGGGATCACTTAAAAGAAAGAAAGGATTAACTCTTTGCTATAGTTGTAGAAGACCGAGACATATTGCTAATGCATGCCCTGGTAGAGGTCCTATTTGTCTTTGTTGTAAATATATGGACCATACAGTTTTGGATTTCCCTAGAATGATTGCAAAATTTGAAAAGATGAATATGAGACAAGAAAACTATGAGACAAGCCAAGAAACTAAGGATATGATAGAACCCCAGAAAGAATCAGAAATTGTATTACTATAGATGAAAGAAACCTTGAATGATCACAAAGATATCAACTTATTAGAGGTCTTAAAAGAGAAAGAGTACATATAAACAAGAATAGGAGACTTCGACATAGACTGTGTTCTGGATGAGGAAACACGGGTGAATATCTTGACAGAAAGAACTTGGGAAATTTTGGGAAATCCTTCTATGGTTCCTTCATTAGTTGGAATATGATTATTTAGAAAAAAATTGATAGTCCTATGTGGAAGACTTACCTAGACATCTATGAGTGCTCATGGCACTTTGACAAAAGAAGAATTTGAGATTGTTAAATTTGTTGAGAATAGCACCCCATTTGTTATCTTGCTAGGAAAAAACTGGATTGAGAAAGATCAGATACGAAGAAAACAAGAAGAGGAGGATCTAGAACATAAAAAGAAAGAACTAAGATATTTCATGGCTAGGAGAATAGCGCACTTATTGGAAGAACAAGAGAACTAGTCGAAGTTACTAAGGACCAAAGATATGGACTTCGAAGTTGAAAAGACATAGGAAGATTGGAGACGCCTGTCTGTACAAGAGAGTAGAGCACCTACCCCAGAAAGAGAAGAAGTATTACCCTTGAACCCTATGAAATACCATCCATAGTGGGAAGTTATCATTCCAAGAGGAGATAAGAATGATAATGGAAAGAGGAAATCAGTGATTCAGATCACAGGAAAGAAGGAAAGAAAGTTGAGTGAGAAGAGAGCAAAGTTAGAAAAATTGCACGAAGTTCCAGGGAAGACTTCGTAGAAGGAATGTTTCTAGAAATTGAACTCTGCCAAAATATAAGTACAACACACATTGGCACTTCACCACGACAAAGCAATATGATCATTGGAGGTGTCTCGACTATTATAACAACGCTCCAGAATGGTTAGAAACACAGTTATTGTCGAAATGTTCTCCCTTGGACCATTGGGACCACACCATAATGGATAGAACTGCATTGTTTGAGGTGTTCCTGCCCATTGGAAGAGTTCATTATGATAATATATATATATCCCATCGAGCATTGCAATGATAACACTTTTTCCAGATGTGAGTATCCGAGCCCACAGAGAACTAGTTGATTTCACACAGTGATCATTGAGACCTCACCATCCATTCTGTTACATTGAGTATTGTTCACCGACCTGAGATATCAGATCTTGAGTGTGCATGTTGGATGCAATTAGCGTAGCATAAAAAGTATTCGAAGAGATTTTAATAGACCTCATGGTCAATAAGGTGATGTCTGCAGGCATACAAGCCTCATCGATGAGAGGAGTGCAAGTCTCCTCGTCGACTACTCATGGATCTGAACCATCCCGAGCTACGATCGAGAAAAGAACCAAGCATCAGGATGACTTGGTGAATGTGAAGCTAATCCCATCCATCCTGCCTGACTACATCCCGCCTCTGGCTAGTGTGGTGAGTCATGACAATGTCTCAAGGGACTTCGACTACATAGTCATCACTGCGTACCTTCTGAAGGGAATACAAGCAGTTAGACTGCAGTTGGAGAGGATTCCAACCTTGAAGATCAGTGACTATAACCTAGGAGACTGCAAGAGCTATGGAATTCTTGCACCTCACAAATATTTGAAAAAGACCAAGGGGAAGAAGTCGAATATCATACCCCAACCGTGGACTATGGACATCCTGAGGTCCACTATCTTGAACGTGATGAAGATACCACATCTTGGAAGGCATCAAGAGGTTAACGTGTGCGTTAAATTCTTGTTTTCATGCTTCCATGGGAGGTATCTATGGCTAGATAGACGCATCACTATCAATCCGGCATTGATCCATAGGATCACTGGATTAAGCATGTAGGGACCAGACCCATAAGACTTTTATCCAGGTAAGACTGCAGATCGTGCCCTGTTGCAGAAGATCAAATACACCTACGACAATGTAGAGAAGGGGACATGAGGCTACAATGTAGCCTCCATTCAGAATGGAATAGTGCGCCTTGCTTGCCAGTTTATTTTTGGTAAGCTAGTTTGAAAGAAAAAATCCACGCAGGTCACAAGGTTTGTCGTTGACCTCATAGAAAAATGCGTGGAAGGACTACATATGAATTGGGACAGTTACCTAGTCAATCAGTTACAACTGGACTGTCGCGAAGCTCAAGATCAGGGCTATGAGTTCCATTTTAGCTAGTTGTTGATCCTCATCACATTCACTGCTTGGGATATGCCGGAAGGTACGACCTTCCTTGACATTGAGCCATTCGATCCACTAGCTGCAAATTTCACCACGCTCTGGTATTCGAGTGCTATGGGGAAACAATGGTAGTCAAATGCAGTATTCCATACCTACTACCTGCAATTGAAGAGGGATATTGAGCCTTTCCCTCGTATGACATTGAACACCCTAGACAGGTTCAGGCCCCTTATGAAGTTCTGCGCAGATATGCATTTTATTTATATCATTGCACATGCAGATGAAAGTAAAGAAGAGCTTTAGTCCTACCACAAGTTCACAAAGGAGAACCTGGAAGAAATCACTAAGGAATGGCCTATAGAGTTCCGTATACCAGTCGACCAGGTAGTACTGTTCGACCCTGATCTCATTGGAAATTTGGTGGTTACTTGTGAAGAGTATGATGCACCCAGCAGTAGTAGGAAGAAAAAGAAGGAAGATGTACATGAAATACGCATCACATCAGAAGAAACTACATCAAATTCACCTAGCATAGGAGGTGGTGACGAAGCATACAAAGAAGAGAACAATGGGGAAGAATATAAACAAAAGAAAGGTGAAGTAACATCGTAGTATAATCCCCCTGATGACATAGATACATCTAAAAAAGGAAAGGTTTCCCCAACGAAACCTACATCGCGGAAGAAGTCCAAAGCTAGTAAGCCGAAGATGCAGACTGTACTCACAGTCGATGACTTCGACTTCATTATCGCAGCTATATCATGCTAGAACAAATATTGAAATTTTGGCTTTCGGTAGATTAGGAGGAAAAAATTTATAGTGTTTAGCTACCGAAAATGCAGATTTTCGGTAGCTTAAATCTTAGGTTTCATATTCCATTAACTACTGAAAGTGTATCGGTCGAGACCAAGTGTTCAAGTTCCATGCATCAAGCCACATGGAGGAATATCTCATGATTAGGCATGAAAATAATGCAATAAACGACATAAAATCGCTATAATAAGGTTTTACAAAAATGCCACGTCACCATTTCGAGTTTTCAGCAGTCGAGGGTTTGGCCAACATAAAGATTTTGACCACTGCCCATTTTCCCGAAACCTGAAACCTGAAACCTGAAATTGGGGTTTCGGGAATTTTAGTGTCTTATGGCGCTCTGAAATCACACTATTATCCACCTAAATATAGGACTTTTGGCATCTAAGATACCCTTGTTTTCGGCCTATTAGCCATCGAAATCGCAGATTTTTCATATGCAAAAACATTGCCTTGGAAAAAAACCATTTTTCTTAGCCTTGGAGAGGCGATTTTCCTCATTTGAATAGTCAATAGACATAAAACGATCCTAATATTTCTAGTGGTGTCTTCAGAATTTAATTTTTAGCTTGGGAAGGCAGTAAAAAATCCCCCGAAAGATGAGGTTCGTTTTCAGAAATATGGCATTTTTTACTGTGATGAGTCATCATTTTCAAATGATGATTCCGAGGGACTGAAGGATCATTTTTAGAAATGGTTGGATAATTTTGTTATTAACACATAAAATAAAAATAACCTCTCTCAATTTTCCTACAGGGGTCACATATTTGGATAATCGAATCCATCTCCGAGCCCTAATTTTCGGATCTCATATTTTTCGGTTTTGACACATGTTTGTAAAATGCAGATCTGGGGAAAATGGAAATGGCTCTCAGGAAACTGAGAGAGGTTTTTTCTTAGGACAAACATATGCACGAAAATGTCTTTCAGTTTATACACAACTATCACTATTCGAAAGATACAGAATCATAACCACAACCCTAGTTTTCAGTAGTTTGGCCCATTTTCTATGGCAGAAAGTTTCTGAAATTGATGGTAACTATTGTTATCTTTTGGGAGGATTTCGACCTCATACCTACAAGAGATTCTTTTTCATTTCTAGAGGGATTTATTTTGTAATTCAAATCATTTTTCAGCTATTCGAAAGAGGGTAGAAGACTTACATTATTGTATCTTCTTGAAAAAAAAGGGAGGGGGGGAAAGGAAAGACAAGAGTGGTACTCCCGGGCTGTAGCATTTATTTTCATGTTTAATAAAAGAGTGCAGACATTTTTTATTCATATCAGAGATTCTTGTGATGTTGTTTGCAGAGAATGTCTTATTGCTTCATTTTGGCATCATTTCACTTGGTTTTATTTCCATTTTCTTCCCGATTTGTGACTGCGTTTGTAATGGAATTCATCTGTTTGTTACATGCTCTATTGCAGGACATTTTATAGGTTGTTTCTTGTAGAGATATGAAGGTTCAGAATTCATCCTTGGATAGATGCTCTGTCCCAACCATCTCTTTCCACTGATTTATGCTTGGAATTCACTCATTGCTAAGTGATCCTTGCATTTTGATATGTTTTCTCTCTATTCTATTGCCATACTTTTATAAATCCTTCTCTCTATAATCAGCTTCTACCCCGCCTTTGTACCATGGATTTCCATTGTCGAAACACTCTTATTATTTTCTTGATCATTTGACTCCATGCCCAATGGACTACCTCCCGGTCCAACCCATCAACCTTAAAAACCTCAAAACTTTTTGTTACCCACAGATCTGTCCATTGTTAAGCTTATTGGATATCCTATCATGACATATTTTGAGAGATCCCTCTCGGGTTGGAAGGGGAAGCTTCTAATCAAAAGTTGTTTGTGGTTATCTCAGAATTTACTTGCATGAAACCCAAGTCAAGTTCCTAGTGATAACTTATTATTTCATTTAAAATGTGCTAAGGCTTGGCTCTATTACAACCTAGAGTCGACTCTTGCGACAACATTTTCTGGTGTTCTTGCCGAGGATGGAGGAATGAAGCTATCTTCCCTGGGATACGACAAATTTTTTTAGATCTATTCCTTGATGGTGAACAAGGGATAGACATTCAATTGGTTGTGATCATTCACTTGATGACTCCTTGGTTCGTAGACTCTACATGATATCACTAACGACTCCACTGGTCTCAAATGTCGAATTCGTTTGCTTCTCAAATTGCTACAAGGTTTTCTTCTCTGGACTTTACAATTTTTTATGGCTTTCCAAACATTATTCTAGACATTAAAATTTGGGAAGATGTCCTTCCTAAATTTGAAGAATATGTGGACAACAATCCCACTCAACACTTGTTTGAATTCCACAAGCTCATGGAAGAATTAAATGTACATCATGAATATGTCCTCATGAAATTGTTTATGTTTTCAATGGAAAAATATGTTAGACTCTCGTATAAATCTTTACCCCATTCCAGTATTCCTTCATTGAAATATTTTCACATACTTTTTCATCAACATTGTAAAAGAATCTACTTAGCTGAAATACTTTTTGAAGATTGTTGTAATATATAATTCATAAGACAAATTGATCAAACAAATCCTCTTGAAGAGGAGGAATAAATATCATAAATTTTTCAAGTTGATGAAGATGATCAGTATGACGAAGAGTTGGTTCATAAAGAAGCTGGATCTTGTGAACATACTCAAGAAGAAAATATTCAGCATCACAGTCAACCTGCAGAAGAGAAAGGAAATAATTGTTATTTTATCCAGAAAATACAGAGACCACTTCCTCCTTTAACTAAAGAAGAGATAGACATGCTCCTGAACAACTATTTTATAGACCCTACTCACACAAATTTGCAACTTTCACACAGTCCCAGATATGAGTATCAAACTTCTTCCATTTCTGAAAATGTAAATATGTTTTTAAATGATGATAGTCATGTATTTGATGAAACTTTATAGGAAGTTAGTGAGCCTATTTATGATGATTTTTTGCAAAGAGATAAGCTTTTAGACTCTGTTTTGTTTCATGAAAATATATGGTTTCCATGTTTAATGATCCTGAAGAAGTTTTGTTGTTTGAGAATGCTTTAGATTGTGATTTGCAGAAGTATGATTCTGAAATAAATAGTATGCCAGAGATAGTAACATAGTTACCTTTTCTTGAGAGATCCACAGTTGATGTCTTGAGTTTTTGTCTGACTGATGACCCTATTGAGTTATCTGCTGAACCTAAATATGATGAGTATAGTGATGATTATTACATCGTTTCTGTAGAACAAGTTGTTGTAGATTTTTCATGGAGGGATGATGGTATTCAAACAAGATTGTGCCATGATTTTGGAGATACCATTGCAGATGATATTGAAGGGTGCTCATATATTCTCTTCGAGAATAATCTTGAGCATTATAAATCAGAACATAGAGTAGTCATGGATGTTTTAAAACCTCAGGACCATATATTTTTCCAAGATCCTTGTGTTGATCTTTTAGATTCATTTAATGGAGGAGTATGTTATGTCATGGATATTTTGTCACAAGAATCGATGAAAGGTTTGAAAATTCATGATCAACAACAGGTCAGATGGGAGTTGTCAATTTCCTTTTTCAGCCTGCTCAAATAAAGTGTGAGAAAATTTTAAATAAGTAGACAGTTATTGGATTGGCTTCACTGGCATTTTTGTATCATTTGATTCAGTGGGAATTTTTCAATAGTTAGTGTAGGTGATGTATATAAATAAGCTTGAATTTGAGCATTAGATTACAACGGTGGTTTTCAATATGTTTTTAGTTTAGTTTTGAATCCATTATGGTTTTGTTTTAAAGTATTAAAACTCCATAGACCAATGAATGAATAAGTGGTTTTTCATTTCGAAAATATGCAAGTAAAGTGAAAGGGATTCCGAGTTTGATAAGGGTGATTTCGGGTCGCCCAATGGATGAAGGAATATGGTATACTGTTCTTGGAACTTTACAGGAAATCACCATCCCTAGATGGATCCTATGTTGGAACAAATATTGAAATTTTGGCTATCGGTATCTTAGGAGGAAAATTTTTATAGTGTTTAGCTACCGAAAGTGCAGACTTTCGATAGCTTAAATCTAAGGTTTCATATGCCATTAACTGCCGAAAGTGTATCGGTCGAAACCAAGTGTTCAAGTGACATGCATCAAGCCACATGGAGGAAAAGATCATGAGTAGGTGCAAAAATAATGCAATAAACAACATAAAATCACTATAATAAGGTTTTACAAAAATGCCATGTCACCATTTCAGGTTTTCGGCAGTTGGGGGTTTGGTCAACATAAAGATTTTGACCACTACCAATTTTCCCAAAACCCGAAAGCCGAAATCGGGGTTTTCGGAATTTTGGTGTCTTACGGCGCTCTAAAATCACACTGTTAGCCATTGAAATCCAAGACTTTCAGCAGTTAAGATACCCTTTTTTCAACCTGTTAACCATCAAAATCGCAGATTTTTCATATGCAAAAACATTGCCTTGGGAAAAAACTATTTCTCTCAGCCTTGGAGAGGCCATTTTATGCATTTGAATAGTCGATTGAAATCTACAGATCCTAAAATTTAAAGTGGAGTCTTCAGAATTTAATTTTGAGCTTGGGAAGGATGTAAAAATTCCCCTGAAAGATGAGGTTCGTTTTCAAAAATATGGCATTTTTTACTATGCTGAGTCATCATTTTCAAATGATGATTATGAGCGACTGGAGGATCATTTTGAGAAATGGTCAAAGGATTTTGTGAATAACACATCAAATATAAAAATAATCTCTCATTTTTCCTACAGGTGTCACATATTGGGAGAATCGAATCCATCCCCGAGCTCTAATTTTCGGATCTCATATTTTCCTGTCTTGACACATGTTTGTAAAATGCATATATAGGGCATATGGAAATGGATCTTAGGGAACTGAGAGAGTTTATTGCTCAGGACAAACATATGTAAAAAATAATCTTTCATTTTACACACATCTTTCACGATTAGAGACATACAAAACCATAACTGCAACCCTAATTTTTAGCAGTTTGGCCCATTTTCTATGGCAGAACGTTTCTGAAATTGATGGTAAGTGTTGTTATCTTTTGGGAGGATTTTGACCTCATACCTACATGATATACCTGTTCATTACTAGAGGGATTTATTTTGTAATTTGAATTATTTTTCAGTTATTTGAAAGAGGGTATAAGACCTATATTATTATATCTTCTTGAAAAAAGAGGGAGGGGGGGAAAGGACATACATGAGTGGTACTCTTGGGCTGTAGCATTTATTTTCATGTTTAATAAAAGAGTGCAGACCATTTTTTATCTATATCATAGATTCTTGTGATTTTGTTTGTAGAGAATGTCTTATTTCTTCATTTTGGGATCATTTCACTTGGTTTTATTTCCATTTTCTTCTCGATTTGTGACTGTGTTTGTAATGGAATTCATCTTCTTGTTAGATTCTCTATTGTAGGACATGTTATAGGTTGTTTCTTGTAAATATATGAAGGTTCAAAATTCATCCTTGGATAGATGCTCTATCCCAACCATCTCTTTCCACTGATTTATGCTTGGAATTCACTCATTGCTAAGTGCTCTTTGCATTTTGATATGTTTTCTCTCTATTCTATTGCCATACTTTTATAAATCCTTATCTCTATAATCAGCTTCTACCCCACCTCTATTCCATGGATTTCCATTGACGAAACACTCTTATTCTTTGCTTGATCATTTGACTCCATGCCCAATGGACTACCTCTTGGTCCAACCCATCAACCCTAAAAACCTAAAAACTTTATGTTACCCACAGATATGCCTGCTGTTAAGCTTATTGGATATCTTATCATGACATATTTCAAGAGATCCCTCTCGGGTTGGAAGGGGTCGCTTATAATCAAAAGTGGTTCGTGGTTATCTAGGAATTTACTTGCATGAAACCCAAGTCAAGTTCCTAGTGATAACTTATTATTTCATTTAAAATGTGCTAAGGCTTGGCTCTATTACAACCTAGATTCGACTCTTGCGACAACATATCACATTCTTTGGAAGATATTCTACAAAGGAATGAAGCAAAACAAGAAACCATGTATGAAAGAATTGAAGCAGAACTCAGAGGAGTACATCAATCCCTTCACTCCAGCCGCACAGTATCCACTATGCCCCCGCCATCAAAAGAAGTAGAGTTGGGAGATGAGCTTTCCCAACTCTAAAAAATAGTTGATGCAACTGAAGCTCGCCTTCATCGCATGCAGGAAGAAAAAGAAGAGCCCACAATGGTCTTGAAGAAAGCACAAGAGGAATTCATAGAACAACACCGAGTTGCACAACAAGAGAAGGACGACATCCAAATCAAGTTCGAAGAGGATAAATTACAAATCTAGAAAGAAAAAGAATAGTTTCTCATGGAACGGGTGGGAGTTAAAGAAACAATTAACAAATAACTTCGCTCTATGATAGGCTTAGAATAGATAGAAGAAGACCTAGTGGAGATTCAAGTAGGGAATCTTGTTGCAACCATCCAACAACTTCAAGAGAGAATAGCCAAATTGGAGTTACAAGAAGTACCAAGCACTCCACAGGAAGTGAGAGACCAGCGACAATAAACCCCCCTAAGCACAGTCCATGGAATCAAGGCATTAGCCTTGGAATGTAAACAACTTAGTAGTCGAAGTGCATAGAATTATGAGCGCATTATCGAGGACCCTAAACTAAAGACACTGGAGTCACAGTGGAAAGAAGAAAAGTAGCAAGAAGCAACAATACAAGCATAGTTGAATCCCTTTTCAGTGGTCGAGCGAATGAAAATATCCCAAGAACAGTGCATGGATCAACAATAGGTCCATGCCATACAAATCAAAGTCATGGAAGTGACTCAAAAGCTCCAGATAGTCCAAGATGTAGCCTGCCTACTTTTTGAGGAGATTGAAGGCCAAAGAGCAGAGATGGAACAAGTAGTCACTTCGATATTGATGCTCTTAGAGGGACCTTTGAACAAGGCATTTATTCAAGAGTTCATTGAGAAAGAGGCCTTGGAAAAATAGCAGGTCGAAGAAGGTCGAGCCAAGATCGAGGCATTTGAGACAGATTTACCTAGAGCAGAGTGACTAGGGATGAGTCATAGGTGAGTGTTGGGGGCCTGTTGACCCTTGACCATGTTTTAGAGTTCCTTGGTCATGTTTGACCTATTTTGGGACTTCAACAGGCTGGTTGAAGGCGAAACACAAGTCGAAGAAGAGATTGCAGGATCTCGACCCCTTTTTAGGGCATCTTTGGGATTAGGGTTTATGTAACGAGTATGGGGATGTCGGCCCATGGGTTTACCCATGTTTAGGTCCTTTTGTAATGTATAAATAGAAAGTTAGGTGATGTAAGTCAGTGGTGTGATGTTAGGTGCTAAGTATTGTGATAAGTGCAAGTAATTGAAAGAGGCTCTGTGCTTAATGTATGTTGAGGTTGTAAAGCTAAGTGCGGGCCATCTGTAGTGATTTGTGCACAGGCTGTGTAAGGAGGCTTGGTGTTGTGATCTAACTCGGGGAAAGAGGATCTGGCGAGGTGCATGCAGATCTCCTGTCCTCTGTGGAGTAGGGTTTTGATGCTCTGTGCCTATAATAAGCTTGAAAGAATATAATAAAAAAGAGAAGAGTTGGTGGACATAGCCCCACACTGGGGTGAACCATGTATATCCTGTGTTATGGTTGCTTTGTGCATTCTAGTTGTTGTCTTGTGTATATAATTTAAGCTTAAGTGCAATAATGAATGTTTAGATGAATCTAGTATGAAAGCTTAGTGCTTAAGTGATGTGAATAAATGCTAGATCTGATCTGTTTCCATGTGCTAAGTGCTTATATGTGTTATATATGGTTGAATACTACGTTGTTCTGTAAGTAGGGTTTGGATCTGTGATGTGGATAAGGGTTAAATACTGATGAATGTTAACTACTAAGTGATTTTTTAGAGTGGTGTAATCATAGATCTGCGTCCCAGCTAGGTTGCAGACATTTGAGACTTGCAACCACCCCTACCTCTACCTCAGGTGAGACTTCACCTTCTTCGTAGGTTTTTCTGAAAGGGTCGGTAGTTAGGGATTTTTTGGTGCATTGTTGAAGCATTGAACCCTGGGTCTGCCCCTGTGACAACAGCCCTACACAGGTTGTAACTTTTTTGTTATTTCCATCACCTTACCCTTGAGGGAAGTGATATGTTTTTGTACTGTGTGCTTCTCTTGGGATCTCTTCATCCTTTCCATTGTTGTGAGGATATTCATCTGTGCCTGCAATGAAAATGCTTGTTGTTGCACCTCCTGTAACTAAGCCTCTAGCTTCTTTAACTATGGATCCTCAGCGAGGAGTTCATATGTTTGGATGCTCCTGTCACTCAATTGTTTACATGCCAAGGCGAGGTCTCTTATACTTGCTACTATTTTTTTGGTGGACTCCTCCCTCTGGTCATGCACCTCCTATAGAGTGATCGACACTGTTTGGGCCTCTAGTTCAACTATCTTAGCCTGAAACTTTTGGAGGGTCTCTACGAGCTTCGTTACTTGAGCTTCGAAAGGCTCTTGCTACTTCTGTACCAAGCCTAGCACAAAGCAACATGCTTTACTTACTGCATCTTTGACCACGGCCTGCTCTGCGAGCATATGCTATTTTTCCTTCTGTCACTGGGCTTCGCCAACTTTCTTTTCCTCTTGAAGCTCAGATTTCTAACTTTCATAGGTAGCCACATTGTTCTATGCTACTCATAATTGTACTAGGACTTCATATTTCTCCTTTTGCAAGGCTTTTGTAGCCTTCTCCTTCTCTTCCTAAGATCTCTGGAACTGGTCTTTTGTTTCATCGACAACCCTTCTTAGTTGGGATGCTCTTTCAGCGGTCATTTCTCTTTGTTCCCTTCTGTATGGATTCAAACGTGCCTCCAATACTTCGACTTGTTCTGAGATTATTCTTTTAAGGTTAACCTCAACATCCAAGTTGGGGATAGCCTGTAATGTTATGGGTTTGGGAAACTTGATGCTATATTGGGGGAGGTTGATCCAAATCCCAGGTTCACCCTGCGGAGTTAGTTCATCCTCCAAGTCTGTGTTTTGTGATGAGGAAGGCACAAATGACGTAGTAGGAACTATGTGGACCAAGCGAACAACCTGTTGCACTTCCCTCAACTCCCTCTCAATATTTTCATATAAATCCACATGTTTCTCTTTGTATCTTTGCAGCATGTCTTCAAAGGTATCCTCCATCACTCTGTAGACCAAACTAATGTTGTCATCAGTGAGAGTGGCTTCCAACTATGGCTTATTGGCATGTGTTTTCTTCCTTGCTGAAGGTTTATTTAGAGTAAATTTCCTCTTTTGTGGTGTCACTGTCCCAACAGGGGGATCTTCAGGTGGTGTTTCTTTGCCTCCTCCTTTCTCTTCTTCTCCTTCATCTCCTCCTCCCTGTCCTTCTTATTCATCTTCTGCTCCTCCTGGCCAGCCAGACTTGTTATCTCCAGAAGTTTTCTCTTCATCCTCTTTGTCACTCTCTATGTCCTGGACTTCAACCTACTTTTTGTGCTTCTTCGTCCCACTGTACTATCTGATATGTTCAGATCACATAACCATCGAGCTTCCTATAGTGTCAGTGTCATATAAATATGCATCGGCAATAGGTACAAGAAATTATTTTGGCCATTCCTTTATAATCTATTCCATATCTTCATTCGATAGCTTATAGTATGACTACAAGCTTTCTTGGTGCTCATCTCTTCGCATAGTGATGTAAATTAATTGGGGATCAGTCTCAAACTTCTCTATGGGTCGCTACTGATGCAGAGTACATGGTTTCATATGCGGGAATGCTTCTATGGAGACTTTCAACTGTTGATAATATATGTGAAACACGACATTAGACTTCCACTGCTTCCACTGCTCGGGCTTCATGGAAATCCTTTTCTAACTCATTGATGAGGTAGTTCGCCCAGTTCATCTACAGGCTCTCCACACATTTTCCTGCGAGGTCCACCACGAACCCGGTGACCTGTGTGGGGTAGTTATTCCTCACTAGATTTCTAGATAAGAGTTGAAAAGAAAGGCATACTGCATCATCCTGTATGTAGGATACCTTGTAACCTCACTTCCCCTTTTCTACCTCTCCATAGGATTCTTTGATGCGCTATGCTAAAAATCAGTTTAAGGTCTTCCTTGGATAGAACTGTTGTGTGTCATGACCTTTCAAGATTAAACCTGTGATCCATGGGATCAGTGTTGGACCCACAGTAATTATCCTATCAAGCCATAGATATCCTCCATGATATCACGACAGAAGGACTTTAACGCAAGTGTTAACCTCCTAGTGGCGGAAAAAGTGTGGAATCTTCATTACATTTAATACAGTTGATTGTGCCAACACTTTAATCCAAGGATGCGAGATGAGGTGAGGTTTCTTTCCAGTTGTATTAGTTAAGTAATGGTGAGGAGCTAGCATGCCATAGTTCTTTCAGTCTCCTAAGTTGAAGTTGTTGTGCTTCAACAATGAGTGTTTCACCTCTTCTGTCACCTTAGTGAGAAAAATAGAGCTGCTTGCAAGCTCAGTTGGGTCTACTGAGCATGATAGCTGTAAGGAAAAGAGTTAGGGAAAGAAATAGAACACAACAACTAAGAAATGCAATAACAACTAAATTCATGAGAATAGGGACATAGAAACAAAAAGAACAATAAGACCCATGTCACCAATGATGAGGCTGATCTATTAGTGAAAGAATACATGAAGAAGAAAGGGGACTATGAGTCCCTTCTTCCTCCAAGGGAGGGCTCTTGGAACCCCACTAGAAAGCTCTTCTTACAACAAATAAAAATGGAAAATGATGAAATAACTCTTTGCAAATCCACTCAAGGGGTGAGATGGATTGCCCAATGAAATGGTGCAAATATACTCTTGGCAAGGATGGAGTCCTCAATAGAATAATGGCAGCATAACTTTTCTTTGAATTCCTTGAAAAATGAAGTGTATCCATGGCCTTTTTATAGAATTCCTTTGAGCTATTGTTCAACTGGTTTGTAGTGTGAAAATAGGCTAATTAGGGCATTTCTAGGTCTTTGACCAGCCCTCCAGTCGAATCTAGTCTAGATTTGAGTGTCAAATCGGCTTGGGAGTTGAACCATAAGTGGGTGGGAGGTCGACCACTCATAAATGTGTCGTTTCTCAGGTGCACGAATTTTTGCGATAACAGTCGTGCATTGTGCGCATGTGTGTGATTTCTGCATTCTTGTTCCACACATGTGCACGCGTGCCCAGTGTTTTCATAGCGCCCTTCAATTGTTCACTACTTTGTATAGTTTTTTGACCCTTTATGAATGCTTAGGTGTTAATTTAGGTCCATGGATGACTTCATCACTGTCTGACAATGTTGAGTTCTTGTAACCATGTGCGGACGAAATTTCAGTGATAACTGATGCCCCCTGATGGATGAGGTTAGGAGCATACGTATAGTCAAAATCCATCAATGTTTCTTCTACTGAGAGTGTTGTTGTACGAGAGAGAAATAGTGGGATCGTCCAGAGCAATCCTTTGGAGGAAAAAGGGAATCGGTAGAACCCAACCTTCCATGAGGTGTGTAAAAAAGAAAACTGTGTAAAAGCGAGGTGGGCATGCCCCATGCTTGTGTCATGTAACTCAAAAAAAGGTGAATGAAGTGTTGGTGTAGACAACTGCAGCGCCCTCGAGGGTGGTCATGATAAAGGCAGAAGACAATTTTGTGGATGAACATACTCTGAATAGTAGGCAGTGATCACGAGAATAAGTATCATCGATTATGTGGGCATTGATAGCCCAACCAAGTTCATAGGTCTTCGGAAAATGAAAGAACTAACTGCAATAGTCACAAACTAAGACCCACCATAACATGAGAAAGTGTTGAAGTCGAATGTTATGGGAGTCAATGACAACAGGGAGAAATTGTGTTTCTCCCTATGCCGTCTGAGATCTCTCATTGGGTGGGTATTGAGAATCAACATACTGTCTCCCTTCTGGAAAACTGTGTTGATGTCGACAAAAATGGGGACGCAACTCCCAGAAGCAAAGGGCTTCATGAAATCTACTGGGTGAGGTGAGGAAGTGGAGGAGGTACATGGAGAAAGTCAAGATCTAGGAAGACTCAATATTTCCCTTGGTTGGAGTATATGTGAGATAAAAAGTGGCCACAACCGTTCAACGAGGTCAAGTGTTAGGGGGACGACAAGACCGGGGATAAGTTGTGCTAGAGGTGGGACAAGGTGAAAAAATTCAGAGGGAAGAGGTAAGTGGCCTATGGGATACTCTGAAGATATGGATGATGCCAACAAGGGTGGATGATAAGTAGTGCTCCAACCAAGGGTGACATGGTTTGTGGTTGGCCGAAAAAGAGGGAAGTAGGTCACCAAAGGTGACAACAAAAAGGTAATGTAACGACTGGAAATAAAGGTGTTTGTACAATAAATAATGAATAATTGGGGAGAAGTGTACAAATACAGAAACAGGTGCTCCAGTTTGATATGGTTAGCCCGTATAGGGCATAATTTTCTCGAAGAACTGATGAAGGGTGGGGGCCCCATGGGTGGGTTTCTGTATGAGGTAGGTGAAATGAAGGGAGAGTTGCAGATGGGTAGATGGATTGTGGATGAAATGGAGGGTTCATGCTACTGTGGAGGTGCAGCCCAACCATAGAACCGTGGAGAGATAATCTGGGAGTCTGTTGGGAAAGCTAGAAAAATGAGGAGAAGGAGTATGTGGTTGATTCGCGACATGATGTAATACTATCGGGACTCCCATCCCTAAAGGGTTTTGAAAAACAGCATGAGTGTCAGAGGTGCCAAAAGGTGTTATGAATAGGACAACTCATGTGGGTAGGAATGCTACCGGGTGACAGTATCGAAGATGCAAATGGAGGTGTGGGTACTGCAGAGCCGGGAATGGGGATCCTAGAGGCAAATGTCAAAGGGTGTGACTGGAAATGTAAGTGAGATACAGAGGGAATGACTACATGCAAGTGCTGAGTATATACCTGAAGGGGTTGTGTCGATGTATGATGATCAAGTACCTGCACACATGAAAACCAAATACCAGACGTGAACAATATCTGAAGATAATCGAATATATGAGCATGTATGTGATAAGTGTGAATATGCATATGCGTACCTGATTAGTGTAAAAAATGGCATCCCAGGGGCTTAGGATGAAAAGAGGCACAGGGACTATTGTGAGGTAGATGACAGGATGTTTATCCCATGGCTAAAGACGGATCAAGAAATGGACATCGTGGGCTCCCGGAATGGTGAGTGGAAGTTTGGAAAAAAGGCCTATATATAGCTATAGGGCCCACATTGCCACCTCATTTGTACTTGCTACGATAGTGATTGGACGAGAAGCATTAAGAGGAGATTGTGAGATTCTGGGAGGACGAGGCATCCGATTGAGGACCCGCAAGCATCAGGTTAGTGGTCTGATCATCCTACATAGAATTAGGGTTTCATTTTTTGGGAAGGGGTTGTACAGAGGGCTGTACAGGGGTGGTTAGGGGGTGTGGGCCCCACATACGTGGGAAATCTGGTGATAGGTGTGCATAAGTGCATGCCTGCCCACCGGATAGATGTGCATGCAAGCACTAGTAAGGTGCTAATGGGCACGCACTATGGGCGCACCTATTGGTTGAACATGTGCGCATATGTGCGCGCCTATCGGTTGAACAGGTGCACACATGTGTGCACCTGTATAGTGAACATGCGCGCTCGAGAGCGTGCCTGTGTAGTGAACAGGCGTGCGTGAGAGTGCACCTATGTATTGAATAGGCACACATATAAGCGTGCTTGTGGGGTGTACATGTGCGCATGTGTGCACGCCTATGGGGTGTACAGGTGCACATGTGTGTGCGCCTGTGGGGTGTACAGGCGCCCATGTGTGTGCGCCTGTGGGTTGAACAACCGCATCGTGTAGGCAAGGTTGACAGGTGTAAAACGTGTCTTTTTGATGTTTTTGATTGTCCATGTGGATGACTTAGGACGATTTTATGTTGTGCAGGTGAGCTATGTGCAAGATGCCTATTGGTTGGCAAGAGCGGGATTGGTCCCAGTTGCGAGACATTGTGGCTATTGAGGAGCCAGGAGTACGTGCGACTTTGGCAGCCTACGGGTTGCTGAAGTTCTTTGAGTACCCCTTGATATGGGCGCAGGAGTATCTCTTGTAGTTTCTTATCCGGACGTGGAGTCCGGACCGGCACTGCTTCATAGTGCGGGGAGAGCAGATTCCCTTCACTACGGTGGAGGATGTGTATTTTTTGACTGGGCTCCCATTTCGAGGAATGCCCCTACCAGTGGAGCTGGTGCTACCTAGAGATACGCTTCTCACGACAGTGGGCCGGAGATATTGTTCGGGACTGAACTATATGTCCAACACAATTGTGAGAATTGGGGTGATGGGTGCCCTAGTGCATCGGTGTATAGAAACGATGATTTTGAGAGTGTATGGTTCACTGGTGATGCAGCGAATCAATGGTGGGCAGCTGATGGTGATGGAGAGAGTGTTGGCCAGCAAGCATTTTTTCTGGGGGCTGACACTGCATCCCAGGATGCTTGGGCACCTGGACCACTGTCGATCCACAGATACGGGAGACTTTTTTTTTGGGTCCATCCTAGTGGTCTGTTTTCTGGAGAGGGTGCCGATGTTGTGCCCTAGGATTCTATTGGGTGCATCGATGGTGCGAGAGTCGAGACTAAGGTGATGGTCGACTGTGCTTCTTTTCCATGGTGGTGGTGAGGGTGGCCACTTCTTCACTGCAAATGTGACACAGGTATGGCGACAGATGCCGCAGGTGATGTTATAGTACCCCTATGTCGGGGTTGACTTCCGGGAGGATCCGGACATGGTGCAACCTCCAGGGGAGGTGTTTGACCACCGAGGTATGTTGATGATGTTGATATCTATGTTTTTGTGATTTTTGAGATAGCATGCCATATGTATATGATATAGATGTTGATACTATATTTTTTTGGTTTGTATGTGCAGATGTGGCACCTCACGGGCGCAAGGTGGAGTTGCAGAGAGCGTCAGCTCGTCAGGAGCTGGAGAGACTGCCGCGGGGAGAGAGATGTTGGTGTGAGGACATTGTGGTGTGACCAACTGAGCTGGAGAGGGAAGCGAGGAGGCTTCGGTTTGATGACCCTGGTGTTGGGCCATCACACGCTCCTTTGGCGGCTGCAGGAGTGGATTTGGAGGACATACTCCATCGTCTGGAGGAAGTGTTATGGGATGTGCCTGAGGGCATATGATCTCACATCCAGGATGAGGGTATCATGGAGTAGTGCGTGGGGGTTCCGCCGTCATGGCGGGCCATAGTATGATGAGTTGCAGTGGCTGGTGCGGAAATGACCAGACGACTTCCGCCAGGGCAGGAGGGACCGGTAGGGGGTGGACCACCACCACTTGAGGGAGGGGCGGGTGGTGGCGGGCCACCACCGCTTGAGGAAGAAGCAAGTGGTGGTTATCTAGAGGCACCATGAGTGGTGCTCTGTGTATTGATGTATATATATTTTTTGTATATAGGCTAGTGAGCCCATTTTGTATCGAGGTGCTTCATTGGCCTGCAGATAGTTGTATTTTTGTATGTAAAAATTTGGATGGCACTGTGGACCTTTCGATATATACAGGAGTATACATTTTTGAGATATATGTGGTGTTTACATGTGTTTTGTTAATGTGTTGATGATGTCTAATCTATATATGTGATGACAGTTTGTGTTATATGTTTATGTATGTGTAGAGGTAGCTTGATGTGATATATACCAGTCTAACACAATATTAGCTAGGTTATCTATAATTTGATTCAACTATCTTGGAATATGTGTAAATGTAATGGAATCAAAATGTCAAGATAAAAGTCTAACCTACAGGTATTTGCGAAAGAGGCAAGGATCACGGACACAGTACACATTGTTGAGCTGGAGTACGACTAGTTGAGAGTCGAGGAAGACACTATGGTGAAAAATATGATGATGTTGGGCATCGGTCAGGAGGCCGATGATGGTTGTGTATTCAACTTGGTTGTTGGTCGCTAAACCCAAACATATGTCACTCGAATAGAGTATTTCATGTGAGGGGGTGTAGAGAGCCGAAGCAACCGAAGAAAGATTTTGTGTCCAATGGCTGGCACCGTCGACGTAACCGATGTGGTAGGCTGGTGGAGGAAGCATCTGTCAATAGAACAAAGGATAGTTTAGACATGAGGGATGGAAAAAAGATTAAAAACACTATAAAATAAATAACCTAAAGTAGAATGACTACGTTTAAGTGTAAAATTTCTTTAGATACAACCCATTGACGGGTTCTTTGAGAGAGAGGCCTTCGAGGGAGGCCAAGATGTATGCACCTTTGGTGAGGCAATGTTGGATAATGTATGGGCCATGCCAGAGTGACTTGAATTTGTCGTGGCCAAAGGTATCATGAGCGATATTGTAAGCCAGGATGAAGTCGACTTTGAAAAATGAGCGAAGGTTGACATGTCGATCAAAGGTAGCCTTGGATCATTTTTTAGCTGCCTCGTTGTTCTGTAAGGAAGATCAATGATCTTCATCCTCTTCATGTTCTGTCCTTTATTCTTGGTATCGTTCGAAAGATGGGTTGGATTGGTTGTATTTAGCTGTTCAAAATTTTGGTATTGCTGAACGACAGAGGGTTGAACAAAATTCACCCCCGCATGAGGATGTGGGGGAGCCATGGGTTATGGGGGACCAGGAAATGGGAAGTATGGATTCTGTGGTGGTAACGATCCATAAGGTACATAGGAAGGTGTAGTTCTTTTTCTATTACTATAAGCAGAGGTAGAGGGGGTACCAGAGTTCATTTGAATAGGTGGATGTATGGGAGGTGCCGATGGTGGTCCACTGATGGGTGGAGGTATCGCAATAGGGTATGGTTGTTGATAAGGGGATGGGGGGTAATAAGAAGTGCCCCCATATGTCGTTAGGTATTGAGGTGTTCCATACATCGGTGGTGGTTGGGGTTGTGGACCATGGTGAGTGGTGGTACCAATCAGTCCATCGGCTGAGTGAGACATCCCAGGTTTGTCTTGGCCAAATGGCACAGGTTTTGGAAGATCGGGAAGTATAGTGTATAAGTACCCTTACTGTGCATAGATGAGGTCATACTATTGGGCCTTACTAATGGCTTCCTCTTCCAATTGAGGGAAGGTGGAAGCTACATCCTTACCGAGGAGAGAGACAAGTGATATAAGAAACCAATCAAGACATTGTTGCTTGGTGGGATCTGCTTTGCACAAACTATGTCTCCTATGCCACTCGTGAATGTGGTCAGTGATATGTGTGGCTGAGGTTTGTTTGAAATTATAAAGTAGTTCTAGACCATTGTCTTGGTGGATTGGTAATTGGAAGAAGGTCAAGAATGCTTTGGCCAATGACTCAAAAGTTGCGTGGAACCTTGATTTTTCTTCTACATACCATTTGGTCGATGGGCCAGTGAGTGTGCATTGAAATAATTGTAGTCTGATGGAATCATCCATAATGCTATTGGAAGAGAACCATAGGTGAAAGTTCATGACATGGTTGGCAGGGTCTCGCCTGTCTTTCCTTCGAACATTGGTATGTCCGAAGGTAATTTGGTGGGCATTGCAGGCCATGTGAGCGCATGCAATATAGGATCGTTGGTGAGTTTGTTGAGATTCGGTATGTTGAGAGAGGCCAAATATGGCATCTGCAGTGGGGGGGGGAGGATTATCTCTGGCCATGGTGTGAACGTGTTGTGAACCTGACCCTTGAGGGGGGATAGGTGGGTTGGTGCTTCCCCCTTGAGAGGAAGTTGGTTCCCCGCTTCCATGTAAAGGAGAGCGAGTGAATGGATGACCTTGGGAAGTGGACCCAAGTAATGTAGAACCAAGCAAAGCTGATCCTAAAAAATTAGAACTCACAGGAGTGTGTGAAGGAGGTGCCGATGAGTGGGCAAGACTAGACACTCCCCCTAAGATAGGAGGGAAGTTGAGCAAGCGTCATGAACGACAGGGGTTCTATGGGTCCCCTATGATGTCTGACTAGCTGTGTGAATGTTTGCAAAGAGTGGTGATAGTAAGATGGAAATAAGAGCCTTTGCATTGAATGTTACACAATATATATATCCAAATCAAACTGTAATCAGAGGTGCATCATAAATAAAATGTTTTTGAAAAAGAAGCATATATGTGGGTAAGTGGGTTTTGTCCACGAGGGGAATCAAAAAAGAAAACAAATGCTCGTGTCCTAGAAGATGAAATGTCCTTCCTCTCGAATAGCACTGGACCTTTCAATAGTACTCAACAGTGGGGTTTGAAGTCACTGGAAGATAAACTAGTGAAGGATGAAATAATTGGTTATAATGACGGGTAAAGGGAGCATATCCCGAAAGAGCTGGCTATATTTCCCAATAGCCATGCAAAATTCAATCAAGGTGCAATTGCAGCCCACAATTGCCACCTGGGTAGATGTCCTAAAATTTGGTCACTAGGTACCTTGGTCAAAGTGCAACATTTAAATTTTCGGCCTAAGAAATGGGTCACGGGCTGGATCCCGTCCAAGAGGTGGGTGCCTCAAGGGGGGATGCACAGAACAATCGTACCTCGGCCTTCAACCCTTCACAGGTATCTCCCTACCTTATGGTATTAGGAACACTTGACTTGGAGGATTTTCAGTTCCCTATTTGACAACTTCTATGGTTTTCACAATGTGAGAACCAGATAACGAGGAGTTATTTGGATGCCTATCCCCGAAATCCTACCTAGACTAAAAAATTTCTTTTGGCACCTCCTATGGAGGAAAACTTAGTGAGTTTTTAGAAATATTTTATATGTAGTTGTTTTGGGAGGTTGGGGGTGCAAACCAACCTCGTTGATTAAAAATGGGAGTGGATAGTTTCGTCAAGAAAAGGGTGGGGTGTTTTCCGAATCCCTTTGGAGGAAACTTACTTTGACCTCCATGTTTCAAGAAGAAGCTATGTGAGTGATAAGTGACTTTTGTGTGTGAGTGAAAGTGTGCCAATTTTTAGTGAATGATATATCACCTTGCTGCATGTGGATTTTGCTTGGTCCTTACAAGTGTTTGATTACCTAATTAACTAAGTGCCTTTGGTACAACCTTGTGTAATTCAAAAGTCCCTAGGAAGATAGAATGTGGAAATGTGGGTCTGTTACTATCCCTTTAACTCCCTATTTGTGATGTAATCTAAGAAAATCTTTGAACCTATCCTAGATTGATCATGTGGGTATGTATGGGCCCGTTACAAAACCTTTAAACTTCCCTAGTGATTTGATCTAAGAAAGCAAATTTCAACACTATCCTATCTTTGTAGCATGTGGACATGTATGGGCCCGTTACAATATTAAGATGTGTTTGAAAAAGTAAACTAAGAGGAGTCCCAAGAAGAGTTGTTGTCCTCTCCTAAAGGTTTTAATCTTCTTAAGGGAGATGAAATCGTTTCAAAATCTTTTTCTGATTCTCAAGATCGCTTGGAGGTGCGAGAGAAGAGCATACTAAGCGATTTTTATTCAACTTCTAGTCCCAATGCAAGTTAAATGTGAAAAAATGATTCCCAAATTATCTTCTGAGTCAAAACAAGCCACCCATGTGGCGAAAAATGAAAGCAAAGAAGGGAAATTGATTTTAACCTCCTAAGTGCCTATGTGTTTTTAACTAACCCCTTTATATGATGAGGGGAATAAGTGTGGTGCAGCTTTAAAACATGCTTGGAATCATTTTTAAAAAGGAAAATGGACTTCCCCTCATCTCAACAACTTTACAATGTGAATTTTTTCACAGATGCACGGATCTCAGTGGAGACAGAGGCACACAGAGTGCATGTGCATGAACAAAGAAAAGTCAACGAGTGCACGTGTGCAGAACAGAGTTGTGATTTAGGCACATGTGCACACGATGCATGTGTGTGGGCCTAAAAACCCATGCATATATGAAACACGGCCGAGAATGAAAAATCTAGATGGATTTCTCTCAATTCAACTTGGAATTGGTTGAGTGGCAGGTCAGCCTAGGTCGGTTAGTGTACCTACAAGTTAATCAAACTAAAAGAAGAGCAAGAAAAACCCAAATGGGGTAGGAAATTGATACCTTTCCCTAGTGGAGTTGCCAATATGTTGCACCTCCTCTGTCACCTTAGTGAACAAAATAGAGGTGCTTGCAAGCTCAGTCGGGTCTGCTGATTAGGACAGCTGTAAGGAAAAGAGTTAGGGAAAGAAATAGAAAAAAACAACTAAGAATTAAACTAAGAAATGCAATAACAACTAAATTCATGAGCATAGGGACATAGAAACAAAAAGAACAATAAGACCCATGTCACCAATGATGAGGTTGTTCTATTAGTGAAAGAATACACCAAGAAGAAAGGGGACTATGATTCCCTTCTTCCTCCAAGGGAGGGCTCTTGGACCCCCACTAGCAAGCTCTTCTTACAACAAATAAAAATGGAAAATGATGAAAGAACTCTTTGCAAATCCACTCAAGGGGTGAGATGGATTGCCCAATGCAATGGTAGAAATATACTCTTGGCAAGGATGGAGTCCTCAAGAGAATAATGGTAGCATAACTTTTCTTTGAATTCCTTGAAAAATGAAGTGTATCCATGGCCTTTTTATAACATTCCTTTGAGCTATTGTTCAACTAGTTTGTAGTGTGAAAAGAGGCTAATTAGGGCATTTCTAGGTCTTTAACCAGCCCTCCAGTCGAATCCATTCTAGATTTGAGTGTAAAATCGGCTTGGGAGCTGAACCATAAGTGGGTGGGAGGCCAACCACTCTCATAAATGCGTCATTTCTCAGGTGCATGGATTTTTGCGATAACAGTCGCGCATGTGCATGATTTCTACGTTCCTATTCCACGCATGTGCGCGTGCGCCCGGTGTTTTCATAGCGCCCTTCAATTTTTCTCTACTTTGTATAGTTTTTGGACCCTTTATGAATGATTTGGTGTTAATTAAGGTCCATGGATGACTTCATCATTGTTTGACGATGCTGAGTTCTTGTAACCATGTGTGGACGAAATTTCAGTGATAACAGTGGGATCTGCCCTAACTGACTCCCTACTATGTGAATTCCTTTTGGAATGTATGCGGTGAACACAAAGTACTCTAAATAGCGAGGGATACTATCATGGTTAATAATGCTAGCGAAGGGAGGGATATACTCAGGCAGGATCGATGAGATATGCTTCGCGTTAGCCAGATCACTGTGGTGCTTGCTTCTTTGTTTAGTTGTGGGGTTGATGCGGGTGGAATGACATCCGAACGAAGGGGACGCCTGTAGTTCCCTTATTGAAAAAACCTGAATACCTTCATATACCGGTCTGTCGGCCATGAGTTTCCTAATAATTCCTCGATATAATTCTCCAAGTCGATGGGTTTTCCTGGCATTCTATCTTTTAATAGAAAAAGGGTAGACAAAAAGATAGGCGGGGTCTACTTTCAGATAACGACAGAAATCTCAGTTCGACACTTGGAAAATTATCATCTTAGATTAGTCAGTCACGGGTATAAAACATTGGTCCTAGCACCATGATCGACGAGTTAAATAAGCGGGGCGATTTTGACAGATCTTCCAATAGACATAAACTAGATTTAAACGCTTCCATTAATGTAAATCTAACCATTATGATGCGGTCTCAACGTCCAAAAATAGCCCATAAACCCATAAATGTGTTTCCTAACCATTCTGGATCATCATTATAATGGTGGAGACAACTCCAATGGTTATATAAATTCACCAGGGGGAAGTCCAAATATGTGTGGACATGTTGTTCCAATGAGGTTCAAACCCTGTGAACCTGCCTCCTGCGAGGTTCCAGATTGTGAAGTCTTCCATCTGGTTTCCTTAACTTCTTGTAGATTTTCCAACTTGAACTTCTTTTTATTGAGATTCCTTTCCTTCTTTCCTATTATCTGAGTCTCTTTAACTTATTTTGGAATCCTCTTTCCATTTTTATTCTTATCTTCCCCCAACGTAATGGCTTCGCACTGTTGAGCTACCCTCAAAGATTTTGAAGTTAATATCCCTTTTCTAAACACTTCCTGAGTGGAAACACTTGTCTCTTAGATAGATAGGTCCTTTAAGCCTTCTTGCATTCTTTCAACCTTGATAGATAATTATTTTTCTTTATTTACCTCTTGCGTTGTTACTTTGCTATGTTGTTTCAACTTATCCTCTTGTTCTTCTCTTAGTTGGTCTATTTTCCTAGCTATAAAATCCCTTAATTATTGCTTCTTCTTTTCTATAGCTTCTTCCTCTATTTTCCTTCTGATTTGATCCTTCTCAACCCAAGTCTTACCTAACAAATGTGGAAAAGGGGCGTTGTCTTCAACAAACCTAATGACTTCAAATTCTTCTTCATTTGATGTTCCATGAGAAATAATAGGTACAGTAGTTACTCTTCCACATAAATTTATCATCTTTCCCTTAAACAAGCCTATCATTCCTAAAGAATGTACCACAGTAGGTTTTCCCAAAACTTCCCAAGTTTGTTTTGTCATAATATTCACTTTTGTTTCTTCATCCAAGACTATACAGTCTATGTTGAAGTCTTTTATTCTTGCACTTATGCATTGTTTGCTTTCAGGCTTTTTGGTAAACTGACATCTTTATGAACATTCATTGTTTCTTCCAACTGTAATAACATAGTCTAAACTTCCTCTGACCTTTTCTCTTTATGACTTTCTAACATACCCTTAATCTCTTAACTCTTTTCATAATTTTCTTGTCTTATGTCCCTCCCTTCAACTTTAGCAATAATCCTTGGACAATCCTCAACCTCATGACCAACAATATTACAACAAATAAAAATAGGTCCTACCCAAGGGCATTCCTTAGCAATATGTCCTGACCTTATGCAATTATAACACAAACTCAATCCTCTTTTTCTCTTAAATGTTCCCCAATCTTTTATGTACTGTGCACTTTCCCTAGGATCATAGTGTTGACATGAAATCTAAAAAACTTCTTTCTAGGTTCATGCACCCACTTATTAGTCCAAAAACTCTTTATATGCATAGGAATCACATATCTTTCTTCATTTCTATTAAATTTAATCCAATCAAATCTTTCTTTCAACTATTCCCTAGCCTTTAGACTAGGACATAATCTATTAAACATACTTCAATTCATGCTTTCAAAAAAAAAAAATTCACTTATCTTTCTCTTACCAAAGCACAAAGCTTACCTCTTTTAGGATCTTACCTATTTTTTTCAGAACAACTTACTCTCTTGGCACAAAATTTCACAATTCAAGTAGATTATTGCGCACTTCAGTAGCAGATCTATGCACATAGCTTTTCATTTTCTTTACTTCAGTTCCCAACAATCACCATTTCAGGTCCCAGCAACAGAACCATTTGTTGGCACTAGATAAGACCCAGGGTTCAACGCTTAACAGTGCACCAAAAAAACCCCGAATACCGACCCTTTCGGAAACACCTGTGAAGTAGGCAAATTCTCACTTGATGTATAAGTAGGGGGGGGTTACAAGACACATGTGTATGTAACTAGGATGGGACACGATTCTGTGATAACAGAACTTCGCGGTGTTGATTAAGGTTGGTTGTCATTGATGTCAACCCTTGAAGAAAGACCCGTAGAAAAAAGGTTTGGGTAATGGATCCAATATTGTTTGATGTAAATATTACTCATTATTTTTTTTTCATTTTTGATAAGAAGTAAATATGGATGACCTCCAAAGTGGTCCCCTTATGGTGAAAACCCTCACGGGAAGATGCTTTGTGGAGTAAGAGCACCCATGCTTAATTGTGGAATAATGAGATGAAGGAAAGTGAATTTGTAGGGGAAAATATCCTAGATGAATAGTGCTTGTCATTTCATTTCTGGTGGTATGTGGAACGCCACATAATTCCTCATGGTTAGAGAGTTATGGCCATGAGAAATTGGAGACCCCAGGTTTGGGTAATGGACCCAAGTTTGTTTGATGGGTAACGGTATGAGTTATGATATATTTTCAGATAGTACTATTCTATATGGATAGTACATGTCATGCCATTTCTGTTTGTATGTAGAATGTCACATAACTCCTCACAGTTTGAGAGTTATGGCCTTACGAAGTTGGAGGACCCTCATATGTCATCTAGAAGCCCCAAAAGGTCAAAGTAATCAAAGTGGTTTA
>JZKD02S0862744.1:153226-164311 GCA_000966675.3 Picea glauca
GTGGACACTTTGAAGAATGTTGCAGATTCATTAACAAAATCTGTGAGCATTGAGAAGTTCTCTTGGTGTAGAGGATCCATGGGCATTGTTGACTATGTAACCCTGTAACCCCTTGCATGCAAAGAAAACAACAAGTGGGAGAATGTTGGGTATGTGTTATATTCTTTGCATGAGTTGTAGTGTCTGACCGCCTACGTCGAGTGTGCAGGGGGGTTAGAGGGGGGCAAAGCCCCTTGTGCGGGGGTTCGGGGGCAGCACCCCCGAAATTTTTTTTTCGAGCCGACATATTTTCGCCGAGCCGACATATTTCCGGGACGACATATTTACGGGACGACATATTACCGAGCCGACATATTTCCGGGACCACATGATATTAGGTGGTTTTTCGGCACATGGTTTTTGCCGATGGTTTTCTATTTCCGGTTAAGGAATTAGGGTTTTGGACTAATCCAGGTCATTGGGTTAGGGTTTTGGATTCTGCTGGATCCTATATGTATATTGTATTGTAAACAATGTAACACAATGTGTATGAATATAATATATGTTGGTTTTCCCGATTTGGGTTTCTAGGTGAAAAATATCTGTGTAATGTTTGTATTTTCCATTGTATCTTTTCTGTTCTTTTCTGAATATCTGTTTGCAGTAGATACTGTACAAGGTTAGAATTTATAAAGACTTCTTTAAGTATAGCCCATTTCAGGGCTCACTCAAAGGGATTCCATCATAATCAACTAGCTCATAAGATCCCTTCTCCAACACATGTTTGACAATGTAAGGACCTCACCACATGGCTTCAAATTTACCGGCCCCTAGCAAGTCATGATCCTGTTCGTAAAGGAGAAAAAGATCACCCTTAGAAAAAACACGTGGCTTGAAATGTTTGTTGTATTGGGATTTAACACGTTTCTTCTGGGTTTCAATAACTAGGGCAGAATCATGATGGGTTTCGTCTAATTGCATTAAATACAAAAGACCCTCTTCTTCGGCAGAGGTATTGGAGAGAAGTTCAATGACTAGTTTCAAAGATGGCATTTCAAATTCAATCAATAAGACAACCTCCATACCATAAACTAGCTGGAAAGGTGTAAATCCTATGGAAAAATTGACAGATGTTCGATATTCCCATATTGTTGAGAGCAACATCATGTGACAGCTCGTCTTATGAATTCCTATCATCCGTCGAAGCATAGTAATGAGAAATTTGTTGATTTCTTCAACCTAGTCATTGGCCTATGGGTAATAGGAGGTTGAGTTTTCATGGAGAAGACCCAAATTTTCAGTAAGTTCAGACATCATAAATTTCTGAAAATGGTTACCGTGATCGGTAACGATATCTTGAGGAACCCCAAATTGAGTAATGATGTGATTGAATATGAACAATGTTGTAGTTTTCCTAATGTTATCAAATGTTGGCATCGCCTCAGCCCATTTAGTGAAGTAATCTACAGCTACAATGATGTATCCATACCCCCCGACTGAGTGAACGTTACATGTCATGAATTCAATGCCCCATTTGGCGAATGGATCGATGGAAACTACAAGATGTAAGGGAGCAGGATGAGATCTTATCTTGTTATTATAAGTTTTGCAAGCATAGCATTTCTGAACAACAATGATGCAGTCCTTAAATAAAGAAGGCTAGAAATAACCCACTCATAATATCCTTTGGGCAGTGGCATACCCAGACATATGACCTCCACATGCTCTAGAGTGACAGTTGCTCAAAGCTTTCTCAGCTTCATCGTAAGTGAGACATTGTCAAAAAATTGAATCAACACCGTGGAGATAAAGAGTATGACCTAGAATGATGTATTGGCGAGCTTGATATCGAATGTGACGATGATCTGTACTAGATAGATGATGATATCTCTGTACCATAGGTCATCAAAATGGATCATAAAAATGGATTTGTCAGGCAAGGAATCCTCTACCACATTTTCTGTCTCAGTGGAGGGAAGGTCACATATCACTTTGGAGAAAACCAAAGATTTCTTAGAATTAGCACGTTCAAACTCTAAGTCAAACTCCTGGAGAATCACTATCCATTTGGAGTACTTTACCCCTAGAAATTGTCGCGTAAGGATGTGTTGCATAGGGTTGCAATTGGAAATAACAATGGTTCTGCGTAATAGGATATAATGACAAAAACGTTGGACAACTTGAACGGTTGCCAAGGCCAGTTTCTCCATGTGCAGGTATTTGGTCTCACTAGGCATAAGACTCTGACTCAAATAGTATATCACATGTTCGTCATGTGAGTCAACCTCTTGGACTAATACCATGGAAATGGTAGAGTCCGAAGAAACTAAATAGAGGAAGTAATCCTAGCTATAGTCAGGGGGGGGAAATAATGGTGTATAGGTTAAGGAAAGTTTCAAATATTCGAAGGATTTGTTAGTAGTATCTTCCCATACAAAATCGTAACATTTCTTAAGTAGCCGAGTGAATCCTTTCATCACTTTAGCGTAATTGGGGATGAAACTACACAAAAAAAATTCCTTACCTTGCAAACTCTAAAGCTGGCATAAAGTGGAAGGATGAGGTATATTAAGAATAGCCTCAACCTTCAAAGGGTCTACTCGAATATCGTGTATCGACACAATAAAACCAAGAAAATGGTTGGACTCCACACAAAAAATGCATTTATGTGGGTTTAAGCGGATATGATAATAATGACAACGCACAAAAATGACCCTCAAATGTGTCGGGTGATCTTAACGATGCATGGAATGCATCAGTAGATAATCAAGATAGGGTTGCATAATGTGCTTAATATCATGGAAAGCATAAGACATAGCACGCTGAAAAGTCATGCCAGAATTCTTGAGACCAAATGGTAATTTCCGGTATGAGAAGGTTCCCTAAGGGAAAATAAAAGAAGTCTTGTGTTGGTCCACGGGTAAAATATTAATTTGATTATAGCCAGAGAAACCATCCATTAAAGAGAATATTTCACTATCGGCACAGTCGTAGACGATCTGGTCAACAAAAGGGGTTGGTTAATTGTCCTTAGGACAAGCTTTATTTATGTCCCTATAATATACACAGATGCGGATGGTACCTTTTTTCTTATTCACCGGAACTAGATTGGATACCCAATCAGTCAAAGCCACAGGATAAATAAAGTTGGATTCAAGAAGTTTTTCAACTTCAAGCTTGATAGCAACAACTTTGCATGGGTGCACTGGGAGAATTATTTGCCGAATGGGTTTATCATCTAGGTATGTCTTAATCTCATGTACACCAATATCAGGATCGATACCTGGAATCTCTTCATAACTCCAAGCGAAAACATCACAAAATTCTTGGAAAAGAAATTTATACGTGTGGACCTCATCAGTAGAACACGAGGCTCCGATATGAATGCTCTCCACGAATCCAAGTTTAATGGATATGTCAAGAGGGATGGTAGGTGAAACGTTGCTCAAGTTCCCTTTGTATAAAACATCATGTGATGACTCAGGAACTGAGTAAATAACAACAATGGTTGACGGAGTTGAAATCCATTGGTAACTCTTGATGGTGTCATGTTCTAGGAAGAGAATGGAGCGATGATTCCCATCGTCCCATGGAATGTTTTCCATAGACATGAATTACATGATCATCTCATCTGTAGAAAAAATCATGTGAAACGAATCGGGAGATGAATCATAGAGAGAAGGAGAGGAAGGGATTGTTGATTGAATATCTTGGTAAGTAGATTGGACTAGACTTAAAGGCATCTAGTTTCCATAATGGAGGTGATCACCAAGGTTAGGTACTACCCATGGATCATATGACTCAGGGTTTTCACGAACAGTGGTGGATATCATGTTAATAGAGGAAACAAAAGGGGGAGAAATATCGGGTGGTGGGATTGGAAATGTACCCATCAAAGTTTAATCTTTCAAAAGACCCACTCTGACATTCTCGTAACCAGGGGGTGTCTTCAAAATGAAGGGAACATTGCTAGTACGAGAATCAGAATTAAAGAAGGCTAGTTGGTCAATGGTAATGACCTTTCCTTGGTGCAGGAAATGTAACACACGGAAAAGGGTAGACACAAATGCGTGCATGGAATCGATCTAGCTACGACCAAGTAAAAGGTTGTAATCAAGAGGTGCATAGAATATTGCAACCTCAACATTGATCGATTTACCTTCCAACGTAATAGACAATGAGGGAAGAACACCGTAGGATTTAAAGCCTGTACCATTGAAGACCTTAAGTGTATTGTGTGTTTCAGTGAGAGTAGGAGAGACAATGGATTTCCAACAAGTGACAGACATGACGCAAGTAGAGGCTCCTTCGTCAATAATAGTTTTGCAGATATTCTTGTTTTTAACAACAACTTGGATCTAAAATTCTAACTGAGGAGGAAGCCTTGGAACATGATCTTCCAAGTCAAATATTATGAGATTAGTATCCGTGGGGTCAATTCCACCAATGGATTTTAACAGTGCCTTTCATTGAGCAGGACAACTTTGAAGGACTTTGAGAGATGACATCGCGGAGGGTGCTTGAGCAAGATCTTCTACAATACTATAATTTTGTGAAGCACAATCCTAAGGGTTGAATGTAGACTTTCGAACAACGCCCTTGGGAGGAGGGTGAAGGACTGTATTGAGACCCAGTCTTTCGAGATGAAGAGGACCATTGGGAGGTGAAGTTGAGTGAGAAGGTTGAATCAACGAAGGTGGTATATCATCAACTTTCTCTTTTGACAGAGAGTAATCCTTGGCTTGAGTTGCAATTGCAACTTTTTTCTTTTTAGAATCATCAGTACACATAAGTACATAGGACGAGGTAGAAGGAGAAGTTTGGTCATGAATGACCAATTGGGCTTGTTGATGAGTAGGGGAAGGTTGTGACAAAACGATAGGTGTAAGAGGTTTTCCGCTCCCTTGGAGGAACTTAGTAACCTCAGCGCATCTTGGACAATATTTCGTGTAATGATTGTCACCAAAAATAAGGTAGGAGTAACAAGGTTTACGTTTATCTTTCTAATCAGTGGTTTGTGTCTTGGATTTATCAGATTATGGATTATTATTCGTGTCCTCCTTGTTCTTACCTGTAAGGTAGCTAGAGAGGTAGTGGGGGGGCCTAGAGGGCCCATAGTGATGATAGTAGAGGCCATTCATTGTAAGTTGGACTAGGTCCACTATATTATTAAACAAGGTCCATTATGGTAGTTAGATATAATAAATGGGTAGTTATATATAATAAATGTAATAGGACTTCTTAGAAGGTTCTACTTCTAGAAGATTCTTCCTCTAGAATGTTCGTAGGTGATGGTAGAACTATATAAAGGGGTTCAAGAAATGTAATGGGAGATGAAGGGAATTATTGTTTTTGGAGCTAAGGTTCAATAGGAGGATGCCCCCTCGAAGAGGCAAGTGAACAAGAGAGGATCCCTTCCATAATAGGATTCAGTGTATGGTGTTGCCCTACCTCAAGGGTTTGGTAATAATAAAGTGTGGTTTCTTCTATATTTCTTTGTGGATCTATTGTGTCTTCAGTATTTGTGGTGATTATATTTGTATATCTATTCAGGTTCTTAACAAATGGTATCATAGCACTTTCCTTGGCAAACATTGTGGGCAATTTTTTTTTTTTTTGCAGATTTTTTTTTCAGAGAAGAAAAAAGAGGGCCACGACATTCCAGAAATTTTTGGTATATTTTTGTGAAATTTTTTCAGAAATAGGTTGTATATTTTATTTCCTCTCAGAAAAACACCCAATTTGAAAAAAAACAATCATCTGAAATGGAGTCCAAGAAGTCAAGATATTGAAGTTTTAAAATTTGCAATTTTTCAAGGTTTTTACTGCGGACGACAGCGCGATTTGTTTTAATTTTTGTAGAATATGGAGGCTGAATTGGTCCAAAATAATTACAGATATGAGTTCCTCTCACAATTTCACCTAATTTCAAAAAAAATATCAGCCAAAATAGAGTCCGGGAAGTGAAGTTATGAGCATTTTAAATTCAACATTTTTTTAGGGTTTTCCAAAAAAAACCACGATTTTCTGTTGTAACTTATTGTTCTATTTTTTGGGTTTTTTCGTGATGGCGACGGTAATATAGAGTTCATAAATTTTCATAATTTTCTTAGATGGATATTTCTTATCAAACGATCAAAGAAATTCTACAGATTACTGAAGCATTCAAAGCCCAATTGCTTGACAGATTGGATGGCTTTGTAGATGGCCTCAATGATAGTTTTCGTGGTATTCAAGATTCTTTGGATAACATGCAGCAGAGGTTTCTTATGGTGGACCTCAAAGATGAATGTAATCAAGAAATATATTCTTGGTATGATTTTGAGGTCGATTGCAATGATTGGTACATGGATAGTTGTCGTTTCTGTGATGACAACCACTTCGATATTTTATTTGATAGCTCTACTCCACCTTCTGTAGAGAACATCAATGTCCCACATCAAGAGCTAGTTACCAACGTCCAGCCTGCATATTCTACAATGGTATTATTCCTTCCATATTCATCTTTTATCATCTCCCACTATGTGGATGGATAGTCTTATTTGGATCCACATGATAGGTGTCAGTATTGGAACCATGATTTTCAGTTGATTATTGAGTGTCGATATCTTCCATGTGGGGTTCACATGAGAAATTGGACATGGGACCTTAGTTTACAATGGTGGTTGTACTACTTCAGCATGGTGGATTTCCTTTCTACATAGGACCTTGGTTCTCCAGTATTCTTCATTATTATGGTTCACAATTATCCATGGGACCCTCGTATATGGTTGTACATCAAGCGTTGAGGGAAATGATTTCATAAGGGGGATGGAATGTAAGGTAGCTAGAGAGGTAGTGGGGGGGACCAGAGGGCCCATAGTGATGATAGTGGAGGCCATTCAATGTAAGGTGGACTAGGTCCACTATATTATTAAATAAGGCCCACTATGGTATTTAGATATAATAAATGGGTAGTTATATATAATAAATGTAAGAGGACTTCTTAGAAGGTTCTACTTATAGAAGATTCCTCCTTTAGAATGTTCTTAGGTGATGGTAGAACTATATAAAGGGGTTCAAACAATGCAATGGGACATGAAGAGAATTAGTGTGTTTGGAGTTGAATCTCAATAGGAGGATGCCCCCTCGAAAAGGCAAGTGAACAGGAGAGGATCCCTTCCATAATAGGATCTAGTGTATGGTGTTGCCCTACCTCAAGGGTTTGGTGATAATAAAGTGTGGATTATTCTATCTTTCTTTGTGGATCTATTGTGTATTCAATATTTGTGGTGATTATATTTGTAGATCTATTCAGATACTTAACATTACCCTTCCCTTTATTTTTATTTTTATTCTTTCTCATAGGTGTGGATTGAACATAATTAACTTCGACAGTCTTACCAGTGGAAGGAGTAAGAGCATTCCGTGCATTAGGATTATTAGGTTTGGGATTTATGTGACCAGTGTGTGTGGACTGGGCCTCAACATGAAAGGTGTCAATCACACAATCAACAACATGAGAAGCTACTGGAGGTTTTGGGTTAGGGTTTGTGGAAGGACGAGGAGCGTCAGGGATCAAATCATAACGTGTTCCCATTTGTGAATAAACGAGATCGAAAAACTGAGGACGACTAATCACCTACTCTTTAGTGAAAATGCCACCCATGGTGACATCATGAGAGATAGGTCCAATGAGTGATTTGGTAAACCACTCAGCCAATAATTGATCAGGAATTGGAACTTTGATTAAACATCTTCTCCTCCTCCACTCATGGATGTGATCAGAAATATGAGTGGATGAGGATTGCTTAAAATAACTCAAAATTTTGGTTCCTGTCTTGTATCATATTGGTAACTAGTAATGTATTAAAAAGGCCATGACTAGGGTGTTAAATTCATTGAAGAAACCTCATGGTAACTCAATGTACCATTTTTTCCGAACCCGTGAGAGTTCATTGGAAAAGTCGTAATCGGATGGAGTCATCCATCAAGGAGTTGGATGAACACCGGAGATGAAAATTCATAACATGATTATTCAAATATTCTCCTACTCGACCGTCAAATTTAGGAATGTTAGATGGTAACTTGGCTGGTATGATGGGCCAATAAGAAGAATGTAAGATAGGGTCATTCAAAATCCTAGACAGGTCAGGTAAATCCAAAGTGGCTAGAAAAGGAAATTGTCGATTCACTTGTGGAAATTGGTATTTTTGAGGGGGGAGCCCCATAGGTATACCATTAGGACCATAATTAGTCTGCAAATAATTAGATAGTCTTGACAGATTCAGTTTTGGAGAATCTAGAGGCATATAGCCCATAGGGTTGCATTGATTAGAGATGTTCCCTTGGAAAGGAACACTAGATTGAATGTTGTGACCCCAAATGGGATTCAAAGAACCTGGATATAGTTGACCGAGGTTGGGGGGTACAAAAGATTTAACTTGAGGATGTTTCCCCCCAGCTGGTTGTAGATTTCCTTGGAAATGAAGTTGTCAAGGTAAATATGGCACCACAAGTGTGTTATGTCCATAAAGTGGGTTATGGACTCCAACCTGAGGTTGCCCCCCAAGTTGAGGTTGTGCCCCAATCTGAGGTTGCCCCCCAAATTGAGGTTGTCCCCCAATTTGGGTTTGACCTCCAACAGGAATATGGAAACCAGAAGTGATAGAAATATTGGTGCCTCCCAAAATATTATAGCCACTAGGACTAGATCTTCCAAGCGGGGGTGGAGGAGGAACATACGACCCTCTAGAGAGAACTTGGGAAGGTGTAGGAACAAAACCAACAACAACATTATACCTAGGAGGAACAAAAAGTCCAAAAATTCTAGATGGAACCTGGGTAGAGGTAGGACAGAAGTATTCAAATATCTATACCCAGGGGGGAGTGACAGATTCGATCTAGGTGGAAGTGGTGTCCCAATTGGAGCTTGGGAGATAACCACATTTCCAGTAGGAATCGTGGTATCTTATGAGACCATAGTAGAATGGGCCATATGGAGAGTAGGAATCGAGTGAGAACCAATCAACAATTGGTATGAAATGGTGATGACATTACTGGTAGTACCAGTAAAATGTTCTAAAGGTACCGTATAGGTGACATACATCTCAGGCACTTGTGATGCCATAGGTCGATCAAGACTTGCTCCTGGGTTACAGTACAGATCACGTACTGTCAAAGGGATAGAAATAAAATTAGAGGTTCAAATAGTGTGAGTTGGGATCTCAAATGTTTCACTTGGAAAAAGTGGATCCTCTACTCCAGATCTGGAATTAGGTCCAGTAGGTATTCCAGTATTATCAACAACAACAATTTCTCCAGATGATTTCATGCAAAGTATTCATGCATCTGGTCTAAGAGGGGGGAGCCTAAATGCCTCTAAAGAGTGAAACAATTTGAAATCCTTCTAAAGAGTATTCTCTCCCAACCTCATAATCTACTTCGTTGTTGACTACTCCCTCTAGAGAGCCTTCTGGTGAGTTAGGAGGTAAGGGTTGGTAATCCTCTAGATTTTCCAGGGGTATCCCTTGCATCCTATGTGAATGGAGAAGGCCGATGTTTCTCGATCTAAGTAAAGAATGAAATAAATCTATGGCCGATTAGAGGAAACAAACAACACTCACTAATAAAATCTAGGAATCAAACCAAGCAAACAAAACCTTCTTATTTCGAAGCCACTAGTTGGTGATGAAATCCAACGTCATGAAGTCAAGACAAGAAGGGGCTGGGATAAGCGAGTGGGAAATTTATGTTGATGACCTACTTAATGGACTTACACCCTGGTGCAAGCTCCCACACATAATCATGGGTATATCCTCCAAGGAGCCTGAGTGAGTTTGGCCAATGTTGATTCCAGGTACCATGAATACTTTCCCCTCCATAGTCAGCTCGTGTAAATACCCTAAAGAGATAGGCTACTAAGGTTACCAGCTACAATAGTGATGCCTAGGGAAACAATCGACAGTCTGATCTACACGCAAAGGCAGGGTATCTAGCCTGAAATCAACTCAAAAGGCTTCCACTCATAATTGTGGGTATACCTTCAAGCCACCCTCATAATACGCACAATCTCTACACCAAGACCAGCAAATTCAGGTGAGTAACTCTGCTAGTCTCAATATGACCTCAGGTTTGACCCTTGTGTGAGAAGGGCTTCCCAGGACAAAATGTAGCAATTGGATTTAAACTCTCCCTATCATAAGATACTATTGTGTGTTTTAATGCTTTGGAGAGTTTGCCTTACAACCTATTCCAAAGCGCCATCCTAGCTAATGTTGGTGAAAAACATCCCTAGAAAATAAAATTTACTAATAAATTTTAAATTTACGTCGTGTTTTAGAGGTTGTTGTTGTTAAGAACCTGAATAGATCTACAAATATAATCACCACAAATACTGAATACAAAATGGATCTATAAGCAAGATAGAAGAAACCACACTTTATTAGAAAAAACCCCTTGAGGTAGGGCAACACCATACAATGGATCCTATTATGGAAGGGATCATCTCCTATTCACTTGCCTCTTCGAGGGGGCATCCTCCTATTGAGCTACCGCTCCAAATACAATACTTCTCTTCATGTCTCATTACATTGCTTGAACCCCTTTATATAGTGCTACCATCACCTAAGAACATTATAGAGGAGGAATATTCTAGAAGTAGAACCTTCTAAGAAGTCCTCTTACATTTATTATATCTAACTACCATTGTGGGCCTTATTTAATAATATAGTGGACCTACTCCACCTTACATTGAATGACCTCCACTATTATCACTATGGGCCCTTTGGCCCCCCCCACTACCTCTCTAGCTACCTTACATTCCACCCCCCTTATGAAAGCGTTGTCCTCAACGCTTGATGTACAACCATATACCAGGGTCCCATGGATAATCGTGGACTGTAATGCTGAAGAAGACTGAAGAACCAAAGTCCCATGTAGAAAGGAAATCCACCATGATGAAGTAGTCCAACCACCATTGTAAGCCCGGGTCCCATGTCTAAGTGCTCATCTGAACTCCCCGTAGAATATTTTGGAACCCAATAACCAACTCCAAATGATGCTCCAAAGACTGACACCTATCATGTGGATCCAAATAAGAAGATCCATCCACATAGTGGAAAATGG
>JZKD02S0862744.1:164912-179319 GCA_000966675.3 Picea glauca
TAGTGGGCCTTATTTAATAATATAGTGGAACTAGTCCACCTTACATTGAATGACCTCCACTATTATCACTATGGGCCCTCTGGGCCCCCCCACTACCTCTCTAGCTACCTTACAGTTTCTTACTCAAAGAGGGAAGTGGAAGCGATGTTGTTGAACTTGACCCAATAAAATGAAAAAAGAGATGAATGTGCAATTTTCAATTCAATTAACTCTAGTTACAATAGGGAGAAGGTATTTCTTTCAAAGTACAACAAGCTACCAATTACAATTCCTTAATTTCGAATGAACACAATTCCAAACAATCACAAACTATAAAATTTTCCAATTTCTTCTCTTTACCAATATTTCGAATGTAAAAAAAATTCTTGTGAGAGATTACTAAAATGAATAAATGATTCCAATTCTTCCTTTCCCAAATCAAATAAGAGATATAAAGATTAAAGGAAAGTGTAATCAAAGAAAATCAATACACTCGCAACACAAATCCCAAACCAACTTCGCAATGTAGACAAAAACGAAAAAGACAAGAAAATATTTTGATGCAAGCAAGCAAAAAGTATTTCTTAATCAACAAACAATCAACAAACAGAATGAATCCAAAACAAACCAAATACCCTCTGTCAAACAAGCACCCAGATGAAGATCTAATATTATATCCTTGTGATAATGAGTATGAGTAGAAAACTTGCAAAATGCAAAGAAAGACCTTCAATCATTGAAAACTAATCAAAATCAAGATCTAAACTCAGGAATCAATCAAACATGGGTATAACAAGTTCACCCCGGGATACTAAGGAAAATCTGGGTAGTAAAAATAAAAATGACTTACTCCATCAAAACCTATAGGAGTCATCGCAGGCCACTAGCAGAGCAGGGTGTGATGTCTTCACACTGGATTGGATAAGAAGAGAGTGACATATCAAGTTCGTTGTAGGCTGTCAGTGAGGTACAGTGCGACGAGGTCTGTAAATTTGAAAATTTTGGAAGAAAGACAAAAAATCTAAAGAAACTTCTAAACCTAGTGAGTCCAAATGGATCACTCAAAGACTCAGAGAATGAAATTTATCAGGGGAAGGCAAGCTAAAGGAAAATGGGAAGAAAAAAATCAAAAGGAGGTTGTATCCCTAGTATGGTCTCCAACTTTGTTATGTGACTTATTGGTAAATGTGGACATAAACAGATCTCCCTAGATCCACCTAGATCTAGAACAAAAGAAAATAGAACATGTCGCTTTCCCTAAGCTCTAATCATTGAGTTTATTATGTAACAAGAGATGTGAAACATACCTTTTAAATATCGCTTCCTCTTGTCGTTGCCATCCTAGCTCCACTCTAGTGCTCCTGTGATGTTGAATCTGCAAGGGAACATAAGCCAACCAAAGTGAAAGCAATATAATATACCCAATAATAACTTATGTATGTGATCGAGGAATCATACAATAAAACGAAACAAGTTTTATGGGAAAGAAACATATCATTGTATCATATTAAAATGAAAGTGAAAATTACAACCAAAGCCTTGATGTTGCAAGGTCCCTTTCCAATGACCCTTTGCTCCAACACACACACTTTCTCCAATCCTTGAATGAAGAAGATCCACAATGAATTGATAAACTAAAATGAAGCTCTCAAGTATGAACTGAATTAGAATTCCTCATCCAATTCTTAGCCTATTCAATAATAATCTTTCTTGAATCAACCTCCATTAACCTCAAAATCCACCTTAGCCTTTTCCATGAGAAATCCCTCTTTATATAGGGGAGAGAGAGATAGTTGAAGAGATTAGGATGATCCCACCAAATCAAAGAAGGAGTAGGATCCCAACCATACATATGCCACCTCATCTTCTAGAATATCCCCTTCTAGAACTTTCATGAAGTTATACCTTTTATTAGCTTCTTGACATCGTCACACCCTAGCTACAAGGTAGCCTGCGGAGACGTCGAAAAATAGCTTTAGGGAAGAGTTCGACGACCAGGCATCATCGCATCCTACTTATGGTGTAGCCTGTGATGACTCTCCTTAATAAGGTTTTTGATAAGAGAAATTCAATCACCTTTCTCATGAATACAATATCTTTTGGGAACATGAGCACACATTTGTCAATGGATCATCAAGATGACCAAAATAATGTGTAAAAACCGAGCTTTTTATTTCTCCACTTTTCCTTCTACATTCAACTTCTTCTTAAACACCCATTTGCTGCCAATGACCTTTCTTCCAGTTGGAAAATCAACTAGATCACATGCTGCATTCTTATCCAAGGAATATATCTCTTCAACCATGTCCTTCTTCCAGAGCTTACTATCCTCTAAATTCATTGCTTCCCTGAAAATTTTGGGATCATCATCAGTAATAGATCAAGAAAAAATAGCACAAAAATCAAGTGGACTATACATTTATGGTTTCCACCTTTCCCTCATCGATATCCTCAATACTGGAGTATGAGGTTCTTCTTCTTATTATTCATCTTCTTTCGTTGATTCAGATTTTGCATCATCCAAGTCAAACTCTATTTTCTCAGGTTCTTCTTTCCTTGGCAAGAATTCTTATTTGGGAACATCTTTAACCTCTCTAAAAAAAACATCCTAACTATAAATAGTCTTCTTAGTTTATGCGTTCCAAAGATTATAAATTTTTATACCATCTTCACAACCAATAAAGATACACTTTTGAACTTTATTATCTAGCTTACTCCTATTTTCCTTTGGAACATGTACATAAGCATCACAACCAAACACTCTGAGATGTTCAAGAGAGGGTTTCTTACTAGTCCATACCTCATGCAGATTTTTTTATAGCAATGTTGATGAGAGTGATCTATTTACCAGGTAACATGTAGTACCCACTTCCCCTTCCAATAATTCATTTCCTAACCCGACACCATTGAGCTTGATCCTTTCTTTTTCCATCAACGTCATGTTCATCCTTTATGCAACCCCATTATGTTGAGGTGTGTATGGAGTAGTCTTCTTCCTTTATATACCACACTTCTTATAGAACTGTTCAAATTCATTCCCATAGAATTCTCCACCATTATCTGTCCTCAACACGTTTATTTTATTCTCTGTCTAATTTTCTACCTGAGCCTTAAACTCTTTAAATTTATCAAATACCTCATATTTCTTCCTAAGAAAATAAATCCATGTGTCCGTTAAGAAATCGTCTATGAATGAAACATAATACAAAGATTTACCTAGTGAAGGAACATGCGCAAGTATAAACACATTGTGTATCAACTCTAAGATCCAATTTATTCTTGTAGCACCAGATGGGAATCTTACTCGATTGTGTTTACCATATATAAATTTTTCACATAAATCAAAATCCAGGGTGCAATTAGACATACCTTCAATAATACCTTTACTGTGGAGTGTTTGAAGGTCCTTTTCTCCAATATGTCTTAGTCTTTGATGCCACAACATGGTCTTCTTTCCAGGGATAGTATGGATCCTATCTTCCTTATTTCTCTTCTCAAGGACAATATAAATGTTACACCCATCAATATAAGTTCTTCCCAATAACTTGTATAGAGTTCCACACTAAACTCCCCACATCAACACCATTTCTCCTCGTACCATCTTGTAATTTCTCTTTCCCAATAAAGTATCCACACTTGCATCATCCAACTTACTTATATATATTAGGTTCCTGGCTAGATCTAGAATGTAAATAACTCTAGGGAGAGCTCTAATCCTTCCATATTTCAGCAACAACTTAACCCTTCCACGTCCCATGATTTTTGTTGTTGATTCATCTCCTAGGAAGACATCACCACCATCATACTTTTCATATTCACTGAACCACTCCCTCTGAGGAGTCATTTGAAATGATGCACATGATTTGATCAACCATACATCACGATATGAAGGTTTTTGACTCTGTTGAAAAGGCATCATCAGATCCCTTTACTTTATCAACTTTATTATACCTACAATATTTCGTATGATGCCCAGCTTTATGTTGATAGGCGTATGTGACACACCGTCAACTAGAAGGTAAATCTGGACATGGGTTATCTAAATAACCCAAGCCGTTTGGAATGAAATGACCCGACGGGTTTAATGGCTCTGTTGGCCAATTAAAATCCTAAAAACAATAAAAGGAAAGAAAATAATCTAAAAGCTAAAATGCTAAGAGTATAAATTTTCTAATTTATAAGTGTTCAAATAAAAACATGAATATGTGCATATGATTATATACAGTCTATATACAACTTGCAAGATTTAATTGTCATCTTGCGAAATGAATGTTCTTAAAAGTGTTTATAAAAAGATAAAGAAAGCACATACATTTTATGTTTTCTCTTTGAATATTTAAAGGTCTAAAACTAATGGATACTATGTAAACACAATTGAAATAAGAATATATAAACAGTCAAAGCTAATTCATGCTATCCTTATTTCGTTAATAAATAATTTAACTAAATAACAAGTAAAGTAACATGTAACTAATCGATTAAACTCAATTATCTTCCTGTGTAATTCGAGCTCCTAACTGTTCTGCGTACAAGGGAAACCTGTGACAGAGTAGTGCTAATACTCCAAGAATAAATTCAAAGGTGTGTTGAAGTGAGAATATAGCAACAAAATGATAAATGTAAAGATCTGGTGGTATTATGATAATCAACACTTAGAATGAAAGGAAACTCAATACAAAGCATTAATATTGTCTATCATTTAATATCTAGAATAAATCAATAGTAATTAAATGGCAGATTAATCACAGATATAAAAATGGAATAACAAATTATAGATAGCATCAAAATAATTAATAATATGAAACACCATATGATAACCAGACTAAAGTTGCATCAAACATAATAATATTTCATAAGATCGAGGCAATGAAAGAACATAATGGGGTAAGCATCACGCAATTATAAAGCCAATGGTGAGTACCTTCTCCATATCAGTTCTCAAAATCACATGTCCATAAAGTATCCCAGCAAACATTATCTTTACTACTAACAGTGATCATTATTTAAACTAGTTTTGGATTAACAAACTCTTATCATGCAAGATAGAGTGCAATCCCCCAAAAATAGATTGTTTTACAAAAATAGTACAACAGGAAACCATTCCTGTAGGAGTTGGTTTGTCAAAATTTATTACATATAACAAAGTTTTATGAAAAAGAAATAAACTATAGAACTATACAATGCATGATCCAAGATAGTTTCTCCATGTAAATAGCACCATAATCATCATTTTCCTATAGATAATAAAACAAAATTGATATTCAGAAAAATAATGCCAACTAACATTCAGAAATAGATTGGCTACAGAATCGTGAGATTTTGTAGCTAGTCTTATATTAACAAACAAAATCAAAATTAAATCTTCCTATTCGATTTTCATAATAGAATAAAATGAAATAAAATCAAAAACAACTTTTACCATTTTAGAAATTAGACAGTGAAGGGTTGAATAGTTGTGAATTAATGATGACATTGAAGTTGGTTGCATGTTCGATGATCATATTACCATATCTCTTGGGCCTTTTACTTGCCCGATCTGCACATGCCTTCAACTCTTGATTTTCTCGTTCAAGTAGAGAATTGTGAGCAGCCAGATGTTTTAATTATGCCTGTAAATATGGTATGTCCCTGTAATAGTGTTATACCTAGTCTAAGCAATTGTCACAATGTATTGGTGCTATAGTAGGTTGAGTTTGAGCCTACTCAGCAATGGATGCTTCGGCTCTTTCTATGGCTTGTTTCAAGTCATGGATAATGCCATCAAATCCCTCTTGGCCTTTCAAAAATGGAGGTAGTCTAGAGACAAATTCATATTGCTCGACTTGACCAGTAGTTTCATTCCTGAGACACTGATTATTCGGATCTTCTAGTGCATGGGAATTGTTGATCTCATCATCTAAGAAGTGATCATTGACCTCGATCATTAAGATAGATCTCAAATGATCCTTCTTTTGATTTCGTAGACTCCTGGATATCAATCGGTCTGCTCTCTTGTTCATAAAACTCAAATCTGAGTTATCTTATTTCTTGCTCTTATGAATTTTCTTAATAGCAGGTTTGTCATTAAAACCCTAATTCAGTTCATTAACAAGATCAGAAGAAACCTTCTCTTTTAAAACATCCACTACCTCTTCTAATGATTTTCTAGGTGTAAAAATACATCATGGTTTTTTACCCAGGGGCGTTTGCAAAGCAATAGAAACTGGTTCATTAATTTCACAGTCATTATGTGAATCAAAATATTGACGCTCAGTCACGGGATTACCAAAATTGGGGTTTTCATTTAAAGGTGAGTTCATTGTGCACTCGGGTTGGGAAAAATTGTTCCGACTTAGGAAGCTTTCCCAAGTGTCCCCAATTTGAGACAGGTGTGATACCAACAGAATCCTTATAAGCTCGTGATGAAAGACGATTGATAAAGGGTTCAAGCTCTATCTCTTATAACTTTTTGACATTTTATATAGATTCATCAACAAGTAGAAGGGCATGTTTAGTTTAAACCCTAGGAACAACATCAACAGTTGGATGTGGTATAAAAGTACCAAACCATACCTGCCTTCGAATGTTATAAACTATTTCAGAATCAAAATAAGGCCATGCCATTGAGGTTTTAGAAGGGTAATAGGAACACCTTTAGGGCAGCAAGTAGATTTACGAGAGACCATAAACAAGCTCCATTGAATGCCTTCCAGTTTATCATTTTTGAACCACTTTTTTCCTTCCTGTGGGAGTCTTGTTGCTCAAGCTATAGATTCTTTTGTGACCTCTAATTTCACATCCACGACTTTGGCTCTAAACCCATCAAACGTTTGAGCAAATTCCTGTGCGACCATAAGGTTGTAACCTTTGAATTTCCAAATGAATACATCCCAACCGTGAGCCTGTAAATAATTTATGGCATCGTCATGGGCAAAAAGGGCCTAATAGCCATTAGGTTTGATTCAAACCATAGGGTCCATGGTCACTGTCAAAAAGATACAGTAGATATCATGGGAGGGAGGCTTCGACTTCCAATAAACAATTATAAAGGAGAGGTCTGTGAAAACTAAAATGACCCGATACCTACGAAGCTTGGATATTTTCATGCTTGATAACTTAAGTTTGGGGAGACAGAAAACTAGAGGGCGTGTAAACCTGTGATCCATTACACATAATGAATATCAAACCCTCAAACACTATCAAATGCCAATTCAAATAATGAATGTGGGTCGTTAAATGTACAGGACAACAGGATGAGGTGTATATGTGGGTTCATCATACCTGTACCAAGTGACATGAAAATGATATGACTGATAGAGCAAAGAGCATATATCAATTGCTAACCCAAAGTTGCAGCGCGATTATGGATATTGAATAATCATAACATACAATCAACCATAGAACTAATCAAACCATATTCTCCATAATATGTGGCAGTCAATTAATCAATGAGCTTATGAAATTTAAACTTAGTAACACATATAGGTTCCCTCAAAATGTAATCTCTTAGGTAAAAGAATAGAAGAAAAAGCACAGACTACAGAATGATTACCAAGTGAATTTTTCGTTTGAATTTCAGTCTTGCAGACATGAAATTTAAACAAAACAAACGAAATCTAAAACAAAAAAATCTCATAAAATAAGTTAGCCCAATAAATCACCTCGACGCCAGAAGACAAAATCATTTATAAATATATTGAGGAGGCATCTACATAAAGGATTTCATCTCTTTGTGATGACTTTTAATCATGATAAAATTGACAGAATTGGTGGTTGCCAACAATGGCGACACGCTGGGTGAAGCAGTTATCTCTACATCACCAACCATTTTTATCAGGGGCACAGATGAAATAAATTTGAGAGACAGTTAACGAAAGATCAATTGTTTTGATAATAACTCATAAAATAGTATAAATATATCATTGGATGCATTTATGTCCAAAAATTGTAATTTGGTATCTTGTTTTTATCATAGGTGTAGCGATGTTTATGCAGGTGACTTCAATACCATTGACAGGGCCCCTGCTACTAGCAGGCATCTATAGCCTCGGTAGGGATATCATTTAACCCACTCTAGCACCTCTATCATGTCCAAGAGTCATCCATTCATGATAAAAACATATTCATACTTGATCAAATCAAAAGACATACTTGAGGATCTTCTTAAACCCAACATTTCTTCACTGGGAGCAGGCCTGTTCAGCACCCTGACGAAGTTTCCTTGGTATCATGAGTGCATTTACCCACTACCAATAGACCTATTCAGTTTCCTGATGGGTTCGCAAACACTTCCCACACATAAAAGTTATTTCAAATCTCTATTTTTTTTTATAATTTCCATAACTTCATGATATTCAAGAGAGCGAGGTGATACTGAAAATCTCATGATCTATAAATGAAAAGATCGATCATTTAAGAAAAAAATTTATGTTCTGATGACCTTCATCATGATTTGGAAAATTAGGTTTTCATTAAGAAACCATCTCTAGGATGGGAAAGTGCAATTGAGTTGTCCTCATTAAGGAAGGGACGAATTTAGAAGTTTATTAAGGATAATCACATCTTCTTATGATTTTAATGAGAAACCAGAAATAGTGATTAGACAGAAACTTTCCTCTACTGATATGAGTTTAGAATTTACTATTCAGGTGCTCGAAATGTTACCAATTGTTGCTAATGATTAAGAATTATGATTCCATTCAACAAATGAATGGTGATTCAGACAATAATTTTAGAAAACAAATCAAAATCAAGAAAAATGAAAATAACCAAAATCAAAAACAGAAAAATAAAATTAAAAATATTTACAAAGGGTGAATCAGAAATAATCAAGCGAAATACCTCTTGAGATCTTGGACATTCATTGGGAAAGTGTCTGGCTGTCCCTCCAAGTTATGCAGACGAAAAAATCTAGGACCCAATTTTTCATAAATTACAAATGGTCCCAGCCACAGGTTTTGGAACTTGGTATGTTCCCCCTTACCCTCATGGGATTTGTCCCACTTGAGAACCAAATCCCCAACATCAAAATTCCTATCAGAGGAAGAATTTGAATCAAACCATCTCTTCATAATTTGTTGATGTTGATCCAATTTATGTTTATCTTGTGTTCTCACCTCTTCTAGTTTTAATAAAACATTTATCTAGTTTTCTAGAGGCGGACACTCTTCTTCTTGAACTTTATGCGATAATTGCAGAGAAGGAAGTAAGACATGTGGGAGGAGGATGGATTCTCTTCTGTAAATAAGGAAGAAGGGAGAATTACCAATGGAATCTTTTGGAGTTACCCAATCAACCCAAAGTGCATTGTACAGTGCATTGTGCCAATTCTTGTGGTTTTCTGAAACTGTCTTTTTTATAATCTTGATTAAATTCTTATTTGTCGATTCTGCTAGACCATTCCCTTGAGGGTAGTAGCTGGTAGAATACTTCAGTTTAATCCCTTTTTCCACAGTGAAAACATTCATATCAAGGGATGAAAAATAAGAGGTGTTGTAAAAGACCAAACATTAAGGTATTCTGAATTGAGTGATGATATGGGAGTTCAGAAAAGACACTACCTAATTGGTGTTGACCACTTTTAAAGGTAAAGATTCAGACCATCTTGTAAAATAGTATGTTGTTGTGAGGATTTACTTGTGTTGTTGCGAGGAGGGTGGATTGATTGGTCCAATTATTTCTAGGCCCCATTGTTGAAAAGGTGCATCTATAGTAACATGTTGCAAAGGAAAAGCCGCCTTTTTCACCCATCCTGTAGCCTTTTGGCAGATTACACATTTGTGGGACAGTGTATGGGAATCTTTAAATAGTGTAGGCCAATAGTATCCAACCCTTAGAACTTTTTGGGTAGTGGTATATCCACCAAAGTGACCACCGACCTCACTGGAATTAAGTTCAACCAACACTCTTTCAAACTCCTCCTTTTATAAACAACGCAAAAAAACACCATCAAAGTTCTTTCAAAATAATATATCATTGATTAACTAGAAAGATGTGGATTTAAGCCTAAGTTCTCTTTTATTTTTGGTATCAAGATTGCAGGGAGAAGATACATGCGTTAAATAGAATCTAATGTTCTCATACCAAGAATGGGGTGTAACTTGTACATAGCTGATCTATTTTTTGTCATGTTGATTTACAGTTGATGTGTTTATTAGACTTTCTTGTTCCTCAACTGAATCAGCCACTAGTTTACACATGCCTTGACCTCTAACAATTTGGGAAGGAGTATTTCAAGTTCATATTCCTGTAGTGATGTCATCCAATTTTCCCTTTTCTCACCCAACTCTTTTTAGAATAACAAGTTTCTTGCAGTGGAGTAAGGAACAATCACTTTGGTTCTGGATTTCAACAGGTAAGACCAAAAGTGTTTCACTGCTTTAAAAACAACATATGTCTGTTGATCTAACACTCATATATTGTTGGGTAATTAAGTTATGCTCCTTTAAAACAAGAGCTCATGAAGGCAATGGGTATCTTGTTGCTTTCAACATTTCTCTGTGTAAGCACACCAGTATAGGATCTATCAGATGTGAAAGTGTAAAGAGTGAAATCTTGAGAAAAACCAGGACTCATCAGGGAAGGAGCTTCTATTATTGATTTTCTAATTGAATCGAAAGCCTGACTTTCTTGAGGTCCCCATCGATATAAAACATCCTCTTTAACTAGATTTTGTAACAGTCTAACCATTTCTGAGAAACTCGAGACAAATCTTCTGACAAAATTAATCTTACCCAAAAAGGATTGCATGGCCTTTTTGGAAGAAGGAGGGGGAATTTTAGCAATGGATTGGGTTCTTTCAAGGTTGATAATCATTCCATCCTTAGATACTATGAACCCAAGCGGTTTTTTTAGCTCTACTACAAAGATCGATTTCTTAGGATTGAGTGATATGCCGAACTTGTGGCATCGTTCCAAGACATCCCTAAGGTGAGACAAGTGATATTTCTTGTTTTTAGAAAAGACAACGACATCATCAAGATAGACCACAAATGACTGGTTAATGAGGCCACAGAAAGAAATATCCATTTCTCTCTAGAAGGTGGTGCCGACATTTATCAGTCCAAAAGGCAGTTTCCTGTAGGCGTAAGTGCCCCATGGGGTACGAAAGGTGGTTTTAAGTTGGTCTGAAGGAGACATAAGGACCTGGTTGTATCCCAAAAAACCATCTAACAAAGATAGTCTTTTGGATCTAGACACTTTTTGTAGAATTTGTACCATTGGGGGAACAAGGTAGTTGTCTTTATCAGACGCTCAGTTTAGATTTCGAAAATTGACATAAAGTTGATTTTCACCACTTTTCTTCCTTACAGGGACTAAGTTAGACACCCATTGGGTATGCCTAACCGAAAAAATTATCTTTGTAGTTAGTGACTTATTCAGTTCCTTTTTAATGGTAGGTTCCAATTTAGGATGCATTTTCCTCAATTTATGTTGAAAAGGATGAGTATGGGGTTTCATAGGGATTACATGTTGTATGATGTTTGGATCGAAATTTTTCATGTCATCGTACGTCCAAGCAAATACATCTTTAAATTCTTTAAATAATTTTATGAAAGCGGATCTTTCTTGCTCGGAACATCCCTTTCCCAGATTAATATTTTGAGGATTGTCTCTTGTTCCTAAATTAACAATTTCATAGATTAAAGAGGAACTATTAGTTTTGCAATTGACTACCCCTCTAAACTTGTCATGCAAGTCATAAAATTTCTCTAATCTCACAACAAATCTAGGGATAGAGTTTACCAGCTTGGATGTTGATTCAGGAGATCGGGGATTAGATAATACCATGAAGTCTCAGAGATTCTCGTCATGAGTGCCTTCATCAATAACTACGTCTTGGAAGGTGTCCTCCATATGAATAAATTTAATGATCTATTGATCATCATTGAATACTCTCCAATTCATGATGTTATCTAGAATCGATGGCTTGAATAACAATTTGATCAAAAAAGCATTAGGAGAAAGACCTTCAATGGGCAACAATTTAGAAGCACCATTGGCTAGTAGATTGCTTCTGAATTACTCATCCTAGGAATAGAATTTATATTAAATGATAAAAATTTATGCATTAAAATCCATACCTCAGTTTGATAACTCTTCAGATGCAGAGACAAACAATGTATTGCATTTCTTACCTGTTTGACCATGATTTCTGAATCATCGAATACTATCAAATTTTTCACATCCATGTCCAGTGCTTTCCTAAGTCCCTGCAGAAGTCCTTCCTACTCGGATGTGTTGTTAGTGAATTCAAACTCTAATCAACAAGCAATAAATGTTCTATTACCTATAGGATTGATGAGCACACAGCCAACACGGCCTGCTTCTTCTTGGGATTTCGATCCATCAAAATATAGGGACCAGATTTGTCTGTCATTAGCATTACTTGGTGTATTTGGAAAACTGGTACCTAAGTATAGGATGTAACTTCAGATTGGTGTCCTGGATCAGTAATAGAGGAAATTTCGATCATGAAATTACCGAAAAAGGTATTCATTCCCTGCGTTTCAATCGAATTCACAAAGGTAATGAAAGGCTCATTTGGATCGTTCAAATTTTTCATGGTATGCTTAAGATAACGTTATTTGTTTATTCTGATTTTGTTTAGTTGTCCATTTTCTGGCAGCCACAAGTGAGACTAGTCTATAGAAAAATAACTGCGTAGCGGTTTTGACCAATATCTACTTAAAAACAGACCATAAACTTCAGTAATATCAACAACGATAATATCAATTATATGATGAACTTTAGGATTGGATGATAATGTGATCAAAACATTCTTAAGCTCACCGATCATCTTAACATTCGTTTGATCTAGCTGAATCATTTTAAGATCAGAAGGTTTTCCTTTTGCATTAATTTTCTGGCATACAGACAGAGGCATCACATTTGATGATGCATTGGATTCAACCATACAATTATGTACATTCCTATTAAAAAAATTTAAAGTTAATAAAAAAGGGGGGACATTTTTCCATGTGGAAACGACAGAATTCTGCTAAATTTTTATTGATGTCCCTGAAACGGTGTTATCTAGGTTTGCTACAATTTTTTTTGCTAAGTCCCTTTTGTCTTGATGTTCATATGTCTTTTTAGTTGGGACGTTTTTAGCTGCGTTTGAATCATTTTCTTCTGATTTTTCGTTGCTAACATCATTCTTTTTATTGTTTTCAGCGATGCTTTGAAGCGTTTTCTATAAAATAAGAGGAAATTTCAGCAGTTCAAAAAAAAAATATTTGCCCTTATTTTTTTCAGATCTTCGATTAAATCATACTCTAAAACTGGGGTAGCTAAGTTTTTTCTAATTTTAGTTTTCTTTGTTTGTTTTGGAAACACATTTTTACTTGTTTCTGGTGAAGGCTTGTTTTTTGTTTTACTCCTAGTGTTGTAGGGGTGGAAAGTTTCAAAATTTGCTTGGAAAATACTATCTGACAAGTGCCCGAAAATAGAAGGAGATGATGCTTCCTCTTCTAGTACCTCTTCCTCAACTATATCATCAGAATTTTCAGGAGGAACATAAACAGAATTGTCATGCGCTTCTAATATCATTTGTAAAGCATACTGTAAACTTTCAAAATTTAAACCTTCAGTGGTCAGGTATGGTTGTTTTGGAGGGAAAGGCTTTCTAAAAGGAGTTTTGAAACTTCCTTTTCTTGTAGATGCCTCCTTGGTTGATATTTTCAAGTCAACGACTTGATTGGACAATTTATAGAAAGCTTTCTGCAAGCTCTCCAAGTCTAAAGTTTCTTGTTGATTTTTTGTTTGAGGAGGCCTAGCGAGAATTTATATTTTCTTCTTTGAGGATGAAGTTGTTTCAGGTTCACTACCAAGATTATGTTTTAAGCTCAGTATATCTTTCTCAATTTTAATTTCCTCCTCAAAGGCTTCTAACAACGTGTTATTTTTGGACCTTTTAACCCATATGGATATGTTATTATGCAGGGCCTTAGTATAATATGAAACAATTAAACTTTCTGCATGCATCAAATCTATAGGGATTTTATGTTGGAAGATTGGTTGTTGTCATTGATGTCAACACTAGTCATGTGTTTTGGACTGCAAGATTGATGAAGGTATTTTGGACATGAAGGAAAATGCACATGTAGATACAAGATCCATGGATGGATAATATACATCATGTTGTTTCTGGTGGTATGTGGCATGTCAAGTGGATCCTCCATGGTTGAGGAGAAATGAATTTTTGAAGATGACAAAGTGAATTGAAGAAGGAAGTACATGTAGTCCCTAAGGATAATTAAAGAAAATAATTACAAAATAAGAAATTGTCAGGTCGGCCCTAATGTTAAAAGGAAATGACATAATGTTAAGCCCAAATATTGGCTCATTACCCCTTAATTGGGGCATATTAGATTAGTAATGCTATTTTATTTATGTCGGCTTTAGGCCATTAGTTGTAATTTAGATTAGTAATGTTATTTTAATTATG
>JZKD02S0862744.1:189386-202631 GCA_000966675.3 Picea glauca
AAGGAAGTGACATAAATGGTATAAATAAATATCATTATACATTCATTTGATACACAAGTCTAATTTCATAGGAAATCAGAAGTAAAGAAGGCCAGATTTCAAGGGAGGATGAAGTGTTTTGGTGATGTGTTCTAAGGTATGTTATTTTCAGGTCATCTTACCATTTTTTCTATAAATTTGTTTCTAGAATGATTCAGATGGTGAAATTGCTATGGTATTGAGAAGACATATCAAGGTACCTGTGGTAAAAATTTCATCTCTTGATCCGCTATAATTATGGAGATACACTCTATGGAAGATAGGGTTTTTGACCAGTCTTGAAGCTAGTCAATAAAAAGGTGTTTCAGGTAAAACAGTCATAACTTCTTCAGAGAGAATCCAAATGAAGTGGGACAAATTGAATTGGAAATAGTACAGACTGTATTTTCTTGTGTGTGAGTTTCAAAATCTGATGTTAAAAATTGAGCGCGGGATATTCTTTTCAGGTTCGGTCTCCTGAATAAACCAGAATTGAACAAAGTCTACCATTCTCTCTATAACTTGTTTTTGGGTGGAAGGAAGGGGCAAGGATGGAGAGTTAAATACTCTCTTGATATTGGAGTACTGTATATTCCTCTTGGAGGTTTATCCCTCCCTTTACATTTGGAAGTTGTAGCTACCTTTGAAAGTCATTACTTCCCTTGAACAATAACTATTGATTATTTCTCATATATTGTGCACGGTGTATTGGTGTAACTCTTATACTATTGTTCATTTATCATTGGATATAGCTGAATGGTTTAAGTATAAGTTGAAAAAGGTTTTAAATTGTACTTGATACTGATTCACCCCCCTCTCAGTATCAACATTTTATTATTTAACATCAGAAACCTTTGGTTAAAGTCCTTCACTTTTTCTTTAGGGTTCATTTTTAAGCTAGAGAGTTCCATAACCAAGACTTCTGGAGATTTGTCATCTCCAAATTTTTCTAGAAAACAAATTTCGAACTTGTCCCAAGAGACGATGGTCTGGGGCTATTGAGAAAAATACTAGGTAGAAGCATTTCCATCAAAATTATAAGGAAATAATATGCACACTACATCTTCGTGTTCCACATTCCAGAGTCTAATGGCCAACATAAATTTCTTGATGTGATCCTCACCGAATTGCTTCGAATCTGGATCAAATTTGGGCATCCATTTCTCTGGATGTTTAGGTAATGGGTGTTGGGGTCCAGGTACGACCACAACATCTTGATAGAGCCAGTGCTTGGCAAGATTATTTTGATTTTCCATGGGATTTGGTGGTGTTGAAGGATGAGATAGTTCTGATGAAGAACTACCTTCGTTTGAAGACTCCCCTCTTGAAGAGGATAGATAATAACCAGGTGGAGACAGTGGAATACTAGATCCTTCAACACCAAGGATAGGTGCTTCAGTAGGATTGGTAGTATTACCACCTAAAGGGTTTTAAGGAAAACCAGTGCCTTGAAGTTGTTCTTGAAGGTTTCTAAAGTCAAGGGGTCGATTGAGTTTCCTACCAGGTTGTCTAATACAGAATAAGGCACTATGGATTCTTATGAGTGACTGGCGGAAAATTTCTTGGGCGTCAATCCCTTGAGGGAGTGGTGTCACTGGTTCAACAGGAATATCAGGGATATCGTTTGAGGTAGTTGTTGTTTCAAGTGTGACGTTTGTGTCGGAGCAACTACACATTATGACAGGAGTCTGGGTGTGCAGGGGAGTCTTACGACCTCCACGTGCCATCAATCAATTTCAGGCCCTCCTTCTAGTGCCATTTGTTGATGGGTGTATGTGACACATCATCAACTGGAAGGTCAAATCCAGACTGGGTTTGTCTAAATAACCCAAGTCGTTTGGAATGAAATGACCTGACGGGTTTAATGGCTTTGTTGGCCAACTAAAATCCTAAAAATAATAAAAGGAAAGAAACTAATCTAAAATCTAAAATGCTAAGAGTATAAGTTTACTAATTTACAAGTGTTCAAATAAAAACATGAATATGTGCATATGATTATATACTGTCTATATACAACTTGCAAGATTTAATTGTCATCTTGCGAAATGGATGTTCTTAAAAGTGTTTATAAAAATATAAAGAAAGAACATACATTTTATGTTTTCTCTTTGAATATTTAAAGGTCTAAAAATAATGGATATTAAGAAAACATAATTGAAATAAGAATATATAAACAGTCAAAGCTCATCCATGATATCCTTATTTCATTAATAAATAATTTAACTAAATAACAAGTAAACTAACTTGTAACTAATCGATTAAACTGAATTTGTCTTCCTATGTAATTCGTGCTCCTAATTGTTCTGCGTACGAGGGAAACTTGTGACAGAACAATGCCAATACTCCAAGAATAAATTCAAAGGTGTGTTGAAGTGAGAATATAACAACAGAATGATAAATGTAAAGATCTGGTGATCTTATGATAATCAACACTTAGAATGAAAGGAAAATCAATACAAAGCATTAATATTATCTATCATTTAATATCCAGAATAAATCAATAGTAATCAAATGATAGATTAATCACAGATATAAAAATGGAATAATGAATTACAGACAACATCAAAATACTTAATAATAGACAACATCATTATCCAATCTCCTACATTTTAGGGATAATATTCTCTTCAGTTCACACTTCAGTTGGATCAGTTGAGTGGAGTCTTGATGCCGCATTGGTTCCATCACCATGAAACATTGGGATCATCACTGCTAATGTGCATTGTCCTCAGGATTATCACCAGAGTGGCACATTATTGATGCCATCAGTTAGTTAACTGAGCACTGAAAGGCTAGTTGACTTAGACTAAGTGGTAGCTAACTCTCGTAACTATCGATGTGTGTCCATATCACTTTAGACCACCACTATGGTGCTTTGTCTTCTCTTCTAGTGCACATTAGTTGAGTTATACATAGTATATCATGTGTAAATTATCATTCATTCATTTAGTTAATACAATTCTTTGATTCTCTCTCTTCCGTTTCCGTCTTTTCTCATTTTTCTGCAAATTGTGTATGTCCTTTTCTAGCTAGATATTATCTGTGTAGGTTCATCCACATTTACATGGTATCATAGACGAAAGATTGCTATTCAAAAGACACGCCAGATGCTTTTTGCAAGTACCAAAGATTGAAGATAGCGGGAAAATGGAATTTCCAAAAGAATTGATTCTTACACCTTATAATTTCTTTGCATGGAAGCACGAGATGGAATTTCATCTTTGAAGAAGAGGATTATACAAGTTAATCATGGGTAGAGAGACCAAACCCGTGTCATCCATAAAAAAATCCAAGTATCTAAATCGGATGGATGAAGTGTATGGAACTATTTGTAGTCTTATTTCTCCTGAGCTCATCTTTCACATATCCTCCTGTAAAACCCCTGATGAAGTCTAGACCACCATGGAAGTACTTTTTGGAAAATAGGACAAGATGAGGGGACACATGCTTGAGGTGTAATTGCTCACTTTGGATCCACAAACCTTCGAAAATATCCAATATATTTTTACCAAATATAAGGATTTGTTTTCGCAACTCAAGGCTTGTGGGGTTGATAAATATAAGGAGGAGAAATAAATGGTTCTTACCATTCTTTCCAAAATTGTTCTAGAATACTCATTGTTTGCATCCAAATTTCATTCAGTTAGGATCGCCTCCAGAGATACCTGGAAAATTCCCTCTCTTGAGGCCTTTATCGAGTCTCTGACACAAGAGTAGACCAAACTCATCAATATGGTAAAAATAAAAGGCTCAAAGGTGCATGCACTTTTTGTGCAAGATGGTAGTAGTCACCAAAATAAAAAAATCTAAACACAAAGACAAAGGGAAGGGACATTCAAATCCAAATAAGGAAGGGTACTCAAAACCCTTCAACGATTCCTCTGGATCCAAAGGTGGAAAGGGAAAAAAAGAGGAGAAATGCACTTACTACCAACAAGGATTCCATCCAGAATCTACATGCATGCAGAAACAGATAGATCAAATGGCACAAATACTTCAAAAAAACAACCTTAGAGATCGCATCCTCGAGGGTGCCAAGAAGAAGAAGCCAAAAAATATAAACCCCAAGAAAGATAATTCTATCCATGCTTTGATTTCCATTAACTTCTCTCTCGATGCTTGGATTGTAGATTCAGGTGCATCACACCACATGGCATCCAAAAAGGAAGTCTACTCTTCATTGGATGCATGAAAAGGTCCTCCTATTCTGATAGGGGATGAATCTCCAGTCGAAGTCATCGACAATGGAAGAGTTGAACTCACAAATGGGAAATTCAATAATGTGCTACATGTTCCCAAGCTCTTAGGAAATCTTCTCTTTGTGTCTCAGATGAAAAACTATGGCACTAGAAAGAAAGTAATATTCACACCTGATGTTGTGGATATCTATGACATGCTAACCAATTCCAAAGTTGCAACTGGTGAGTTAATCACCAATCCAGACTCTACACATTTTCTGAATTTATTGAACCAGATTCTGCATTACTGTTTACACATGCTGATGAAAGAAGTATGTGTTGGAAGATGACTTATTGTCATTGATGTCAACCCTAGTCATTGGTTTTAGTCATTAATGTCAACCCTACCCATTGGATTTTGGACCCAACAGTTGATCGAAGTAGATAGAAATGAAAGAAATTACACATGCAGGTACAACACTCATGGATGGATAGCATAAGTCATGCCACTTTCGGTGGTATGTGGCATGTCACGTGGATCCTCGGGATTGAGGAGAAATGAATTTTTGAAAATGACAATGTGAATTGAAGCATAAACTACATGTCGGCCCTAACGTTAAAAGGAAGTGACATAAAGAGTATAAATACATCTCATTATACATTCATTTTTCAACACACACAATTTTGTTAACAAACAAGGAGATATAAGTCGAATTTCAGAGGAAATCTAAAGTAAAGAAGGTCGAATTTCAAGGGAGGATGAATTCTTTTGGTGATGTGTTCTAAGGTTTTCTGGGTAAAACAGTCATAATGTCTTCATAGAGAATCCAAATTAAGTGAGACCAATTGCATTGGAAAGAGTACGGGTTGTAGTTTCCTATGTACAAATTTCACAATTTTATGTTAAATATTGAGCATGGGGCATGCTGTACAAGTTCTCTCTCTTGAATAAACCAGAACTGAATAAGGTCTACCATTTTCTCTATAAATCCTTTTTTGGGAGGATTCAAGGAGTGAAACTTGGAGGAGTTTCAGAGAATACATTGATTTATATTATCCATAGTATCATATTATTCTAAGAAGTGAAGAATTGCATAATTTGAAGAAGTCTCGGGAAGCATTCTCAGGTTCTATGTGATGGTTGGTTGATGATGATAACTTAATGTAAAGTTTTATTATCTCTCATATATTATTGGGTGGAAGGAAGGGGCAAGGATGGAGAGGTCAACCCTCTCTTGATATTGGAGGATTGTATCTTCCTATTGGAGGTTTATCCCTCCCTTTATATTTGGAAGTTTTAGCTACCTTTGGAAGTAATTACTTCCCTTGAACAATAAATATTGATTATTTCTCATATATTGTGCATGGTGTATTGTGGTGTATTGGTGTAAATCTTCTACTATTGTTCATTACTCATTGGATATAATTGAATACATAATATGGTTGAAGTATAAGTTGATTTATTTTTTTAAATTGTACTTAATATTGATTCACCCCCCTCTCAGTATCATCAATAGGATATGGCATGAAAGGTTCAGGAATTTAAATTTTCGATACATGCAACATCTTAGCAAGAAGGGAATGGTTGAAGGTATACATGACATCCACTTCTGCAAAGGAATTTGTGAGGAATGTGTTCTTGGAAAACACCCTCAAGAAAATTTTTACAAAGGGAAGACTCAGAAGGCCTCCTCTCCTTTGGATTTGATCCACAATGATCTCATAGGCCCTTTTCTGCATCCATCAATCAATAAAGAAAGGTACGTGCTCATTTTTGTTGATTATTTCTCATGCTACACCTGGAATTTCTTTCTCATGCACAAATTTGAAGTCTTTTAGCATCTCAAAGATTTCAAATCCCTTGTTGAGACATAGTCAGAAGGAAGATCAAAGTCCTTCAAACAGATAATGGGTGGGAGTATGTCAACCATGAGGTACAAAATATTTGTCTTGAGGTTAGGATTCAGTTGCAGCACATGGTTCCCTATACTCCATAGAAAAATGGAGTTGTTGAGTGGAAGAATATATCCCTAAAAGAGATGGCATATTGCATGTTGCATGCAAAGTCACTTCCACGGAGATTATAGGATGAAGGACTTAATTGTGTGAACTACATCCAAAACACATCTCCCCATATATGTTTCAAGGATAAGACCCCCTTTGAGGCTTGGAGTGGCCTCAAACTAGAAGTGACCCACTTTCGTATATTCGGTTCACGTGCATGGGCTAGGATTCCCTCTGAGAAGAGGAAGGCACTTGATCCATAGAGTATAGAGTGTATCTTTGTTGGATACCCAGATAGTGTGAATGGATATAGACTCATTGATCCCTCCATAGACTAGAGCATCATTGAGCACAGTATCCAATTCAAGGAAAGTATCTCACATGCACCTCGGGAGCTGTATGCAGACACTTTTGTTCTTCCACCTGTCATATATGATGATCATGCACATGCCGACTCTTCTTCATATGAGAGTTATAATTAAGAGGATTTAGCTGATTTAGATACCAAGTTAGTACAGTCAGATTCAGATTCAATGCATGCATATGTATATGCAGATCCAGAGTCGAGGCCCAAGGGGGCCAAGACTACTCTTTAGGATACATGATATCTTGTTGGGGATCTGGTTCATACTAGGAGGACTCGATCTGATTTCGAGGAGCCATATCTTGTACTCACTGCCACTGAATCAATGCCACCTAGACATATTTTCTTGGTTCATTCTTCATATCCACAGTCCTATGGCGAGGCTGTTGGGAATCCCTTTTGGGAATCCTCCATGTAGGAGGAGTACAACTCCCTCCTGGAGAACCAGACTTGGGATTTGGTTCCCCTTCCTTGAGGAAGGAAAATTTTTAGGTGCAGATGGGTCTACAGGACCAAGAGTACAGCAGATGGACATGTTAGTAGATACAAATCCAAGATAGTCTCCAAAGGCTTTCAACAAGTGCACGAAATTGACTATGATGATACCTTCACTCCAGTAGCGAAGATGGATTCCATACACTTGGAACTTTCCATTGAGTAAACCAAGGGATGGGAATTCCATCATATGGACATGAAGAATGAATTTCTTCATGGAGATATCTCTGATGAGATCTATATGGAGCAGCCCTAGGGCTTCATGCAGGATTAATCTTTGGTCTGTCAACTAAAGAAGTCATGTTATGGCCTCAAGCAGGCCTCAAGGGCATGGTATTCCAAGATGGACACCTACCTATTATCACAAAACTTTGTACTTTGTAATTAAGACCCAAACATTTACATGCTCGGGACGACTAATTCACTTCTACTCCTAGTTTTGTATGTTGATGATTTGTTGATCACCAGTTGATCGAATTCAACAATTTATACAATCAAGAGGATTTTACATGATAGGTTCTTGATGAAGGACATGGGTCCGCTACATTTATTCCTTGGTCTCGATATCAGTCAGGATGCATCAGGAATCAAATTGTCTTAGGCCAAGTATGCATGAGATCTCCTCGATATATTCCACATGACAGACTGCAATTATGCCCCTCACTCCTTTCCTATCAAGAGTTAGACTTGAGGATGGCGGGGACACTCCACTGGTGGACAACACACTGTACAGACAGCTGGTAGGGAGCTTGTTGTATCTCACACACTCAAGACCAGACCTCTCTTATGCAGTTGGAGTAGTCTCTCAGTTCATGCAAGAGACGCATGAGCTACATTGGAAGGATGAAAAGTGTATCCTTTGATACGTACTGGACACCATCACCTTTGGGATTCACTATGCAACATAATCTACATTGGACCTCATTGTGTTCACTGATTATAATTGGGCTGGCGATATCATTGATTGCAAGTCCACATCTAGTTACTCACTTAGTATAGGTTTTGGTCCCATCTGTTGGTCGAGAAAGAAGCAGGATTCTATTTCTCTATTTTCAGTCGAGGCAGAGTATAAATAGGTAGTTAAGATAACCATTTAGGATGTGTGGCTACAACATTTTCTTATTGAGTTGGGCATTCAGTTTCATCGGTCTATCATCAGCTGGTGTGATAACTAGAGTACTATGAAGTTCTACAGATATCCAATTCAGAGGAAATAGATGAAGCACATCGATATCCACATGCACTACATATGGGACTTAGTACATGAGGGGATCATCGACCTGTAGTTTTTTCCTTCAACAGAACAGACCATAGACATCTTCACCAAGACCTTCACTTAGCAGAAGTTCCATTCTTTACGCAGTCATCTTGGAGTGAAGGACACAGTTTCCTATCTTGACCTTCACTTAGTAGAAGTTCCATTCTTTGTGCAGTCATATTGGAGTGAAGGACACAGTTTCCTAGAAACTATCAGTTATTTTTTGATACATTGTACCTTGAGGGGGGGTTTCCCATGAGTTTTTCTCTCTTTCCTCATTTATTTCAGTGTGTCTTTTGTTTTTGGGTACCTAACATGGCCTCGTTGTCGAGACCCATTATTTTATTTTTACCATAGTGTTGTTCAGGGGGGTTGTTGGAGATACTTCACACACACCTAGGATTTTTTTTTCCTAAGATTTTCCCTATGTTTATTAGTCAGTATCTAGTCTCCTACATTTTAGGGAGAATATTCATTTTCCTACATTCTAGGGGAATATTCTCTTCAGTTCACACTTCAATTAGATCAATTGAGTGGAGTCTTGATGCCACATTGGTTCCATCACCATGTAGCATTGGGATCATCACTGTTAATGTGCATTGTCCTTGGGATTATCACCAGAGTGGCACATTAATAATGCCATCAGTCTGTTAACTGAGGACTGAAAGGCTAGTTGACTTAGACTAGGTGGCAATTAACTCCCGTAATTGTCAGTGTGTGTCCAGATCACTCTAGACCACCACTCTGATGCATTGGATTCTCTTCCAGTGCACATTAGTTGAGTTATACAGAGTATATCATGTGTAAATTATCATTCACTCATTCAGTTAATACAATTCTTTGATTCTCTCTCTCTCATTTCCGTCTTTTCTCATTTTTCTACAAACTATGTATGTCCTTTGATAGATAGATCTTATCTGTGCAGGTTCATCCACATTTACAATCTCTTCCAATAACAAGGATGAAACTACATCCTCATACTTCAATGAATATTGTGTGGTACTACCAATTTCTACAACTATATTATTTCAAGAGTCTGGAAAAGAACATAACAAAGTAATACACTTGTCTTCTTCTACAATCGTAATATTAACAGAGAAAAGTCGACTTACCGATGTATTGAAGGAATTTAGATGCTTTGTCACATAATCTCCATATTCCAGCCTAAGATGATACAACTTCATTTGAAGAAATAACTTGTTTACCAGGGACTTTGACTGATACAAATTCCCCAATTTTCCCATAGTTCCTTGGTTGTATATTCTCCTGACACATTCAATAACACTGAATTTGCTAGGTAGATTTGAATCGTACTCCTTTCTCTTCAATCCAACTTCTCCCAATATTCTTTCAACGTACCAGTAGATTGAGTACTAGTAGTTTGTGTACTAGTATATTGTGTACTGGTAGGCTGTGTACTAGTGGGTTGTGTATCGGTGTTAGAGTTGGACATATTGGGACCATTTTTGGAATCGTGGAGGAGAAAACCACGCAAAAATTCAGCTAAGGAGAAACACATGTGGAAGAAAGGAAGGAAGTTAGTGCATTTTTAGAGGTTAGCATGCGCGAAAGGAGGAAGATAGTTAGGCATTTTGGTCCAATTTTTAATGGGATAATCCATAATGAAAATCTATAAATATGTAAGGGTTTTTGGGTAGAAAATAGATTATGATGTGTGATGAATAAGTGATGTTGGATACTAGGAATAGAGAGAATGAGCTAAGTTTGCATTGTATGCACGAACGATAAGGGTATTTTAGGTGTAACTGAGATATTATGTATGAGCGAAGTGCACACCTTTTGTAAGATATGATGCTAAATAATAATATAAGAAACATGTCATTGTGGATGTAGCCCATATTGGGTAAACCACATTAAAATATGGTTTCTTTGTGATGTGCTTTGATATGTTTGTTTATTTTGCGCATTCGGTGAATGGTATAATGAATGGGTGATTAATATGAATATGTTATATGATGATTCCACGCACATGCTATAAAGAATGAACATTAAGTAGGATGGTTAGAATGAATGCCTCACATTCCCCCATTGTTGAGGTTTTATGTAATTTTCGAAGTTATTCCTAAATGTAATTGTATTGGTTATTCCTTAGTGTAATTGTGAAAGGGTTTATTGATAAGTCATGTCTTTTAGGTCTTTTAGAGTATAAATGGAGGTTATATCGAGTCATTTTAATCACTCATTGAATATAAGTACAAGATATTATTACACACTTATCTAGGAGGTTATTATTGGTTTGTGTTTGGGTCTCTTTGGTCTTGATTTCATGAAAGAGAATTGTATGACATTGTACATGTTGGAGGAATCTATACTAAGGAAAGTTTGTAGGGTTTTTTCCCCCTTGAGGGTTTCCCTTAGGATATATCTTATTGTTCTGTGGATATCTATCTCTTAGTTGTGATCCTTTTTCATATTAAATAATAATAAAAGAATATAATACTTTAACTGTTGGAAAAACAAAAATAAATCAACATGGTATCAGAGCAGACTTGAAAAAGAATATTTTTTTCGTAGATTTGTGGAAGTGTTTTGGAAAACTAACTTCATCTTCCCAAGAAGGATGACTACCAGCACCAAAATTGATGAGAATCTAGAAGGAGCATAAAAATTCAAAGCATGGAAGTACAGAGTAGGCCTCCTTCTAAAAGAACTTGATTTAGAAAGATTTGTTGAGGAGGAAGTTCCATAACCAGAGGAAGATGAGGCCAAGGAAAATCATAAAAAGAACCAGACCATGGCTAAGAGGATGATTGTAGACTCAATCAAGGATCATCTGATCCATCATGTTTCTCCATTAAAATATCCAAAGAATATTATGGATGCATTGACTTGTCTATTTGAAAGGAAAAAAATCAACAGAAGGATGACATTAAAGACCCAGATGAAGAATTTGAAGCTTCAAGATTCAGAGTCCATTCACTCTTACTTCTCGAGAGTGAACCAGATCAAGGAACAGATTGTAGCTATTCAAGACATTGTTGACGAATAATAAATGGTGATGACCACCTTGAATGGTCTCCCAAGGTCATGGGACTCATTCATTTAAGGAATATGCTCAAGGAGGAAGCTAATCAAGTTTAGAAGATTATGGGAAGATTGCACTCAAGAAGAAGCAAGGATGGTAGCAAGAGAAGAGAAATTGAGGGATGATGATCAAGCTTTAGTTGCTCATACAAGGAAAGGAAAGAGTAAGAAATAACCCTCATCCCCAAAGAAACATCAAAATTCAAAGAAAAATAAAAGAGACTATTCAAATGTGATGTGTTTATGTTGCGAAAAATTGGGACACATTGTAAAATTTTGTCCCCTTATTCTTAAACTAAAAGAAAAGGAAAAGGGAAAGAGGAATCATGCTCATTTTGTTGAAGATGATGAACCACCAAAGAAAATTGCATTAGAATATGATTCAAGTGATGATGACTACATCATAATATCAGTTGTCACGGGAACAATCACCCATGGAAATGATACTTGGTTGGTGGACAACAATGCTTATAAGTACATGATAGGGTATAAAGGATCTCTGTCAAACTTAATTAATAAAGACTCACCTCATAATGTGAATTTGGGTGATGATTATCAGTATTTGATCAAAGGAGTAGGAGAGGCCTCCTACAAACTAGATTCTAGGAAGGTGATGAGGATGAAGGACGTGCTTTATGTACCAAGTTTGAAGAAGAACCTTCTCTCGATTTCATATTTGGATGAGAAGGTTTTAAGGGTTTAATTTGTAGATAGATAAGTTCTCATGTGGCCAAAAGGAAAGACGTTTGATGATGCAATTGTTATCAATTTCCAAGAAGGAGGACTGTATAAATTAAAGGGATGCTCAGATTCAACATTGATTCATGACATTGTGGATTCAAGTGAGCTATGGCATAGGATATTTTCCCACCTACACTACAAATATTTACCAATCATGAGAAATATGGTAACAGGACTACGAGAGATTCAGTTGAATCCAGATGGCATGTGAAAAGGTTATGCACAAGGCAAGAATGTGAAGAACCATGTTCCAAGCAATGATAGCAGAGCCAAAGGAGTCTTGGATATTGTACACTTGGATTTATGCGGACCAATGTCATCACCATCACTCAATGGCATATATTATATATATTTTATTGATGATTACTCACACAAAACTTGGATTTACTTCTTGAATTGAAAAGGTGAAGTATTTGGTAAGTTCAAGGAATTCAAGGAACTAGTAGAAAACCTAATAGAAAGGAAGATAAATATGTTGAGATCAGACAATGGAGGAGAATTCACCTCAGATGAATTCTTATATTTCTGCAACGTGTTGGGTATGCGTTATATTCTTTGCACGAGTAGTAGTGTGTGAGCGCCTGCGCTGGGCACGAAGGGGGGTAAGAGGGGGGGCCACTAGGCCCCCCCTTGGGGGTGTAGGGGGGCGGAGCCCCCCGCACGGGGGTTCGGGGGCAGCGCCCCCAAAATTTTTTTTTTGGGCCGACATATTTTCGCCGATTTCGGGCCGACATATTATCGCCGGGCCGACATATTTCCGGGACAACATATTTCCGGGACCACATGATATTAGGTGGTTTTCGGCACATGGTTTTTGCCGATGGTTTTCTATTTCTGGTTAAGGAATTAAGGTTTTGGACTAATCCAGGTCATTGGGTTAGGGTTTTGTATGCCGCTGGCTCCTATATGTATATTGTATTGTAAACAATGTAACACAACATGTAATCAGTATAATATATGTTGGTTTTCCCGGTTTGGGTTTCCAGGTGAAAAATATCTGTGTAATGTTTGTATTTGCCATTGTATATTTTCTGAATATCAGTTTGCAGTAGATATTGTACAAGGTTAGAATTTACATTTGGTATCAGAGCTTTATTGGCTTCAGGGGGACGCCTTTATCGTCAAGGGTTTGGCTCGGGACT
>JZKD02S0862744.1:210381-231285 GCA_000966675.3 Picea glauca
GCATCACAGCCAAATACCTTAAGATGTGTGAGAGAAGGTTCCTTACCATTCCATACCTCTTGTGGAGTCTTGTCACCCAACGTTGATGAGGGTGATTTGTTGACCAGATAACATGTAGTACCCACTGCCTTTGCCCATAATTCTTTCCCTAACTCGACACCACTGAGCATGCACCTTGATTTTTCCATCAGCATCCTATTCATCCATTCTGCAACTCCATTTTGTTGAGGTTTATATAGAGTATTCTTCTTCCTTTCTATACCGCACTTCTTACAGAATTCTTCAAATTCATTCCCGAAGAACTCTCCTCCATTATCTGTTCTCAGGACCTTAATTCTTTTCTCTGATTGATTCTCAGCAAGAGCCTTAAACTCTTTAAACCTGTCAAAGACTTCAGATTTCTTCCTGAGGAAATATATCCAAGTTTTCCTCAAGAATTCATCTATAAATGAGACATAGTACACAAATTTTCCCAATGATGGGACCAACACAGGTCCAAAAATATCACTATGAACTAATTGTAAAATTCCTTCTGCCCTCATTGCACTAGAGGGGAATATTACCCGATTATGCTTCCCATATAGAAAATGTTCATAGAAATCAAAATCCAGAGAGAAATTAGACATACCTTCAACCATACCTTTACCATGTAGTAGTCGAAGACCCTTCTCTCCGATATGCCCCGGTCTTTGATGCCACAACATAACCTTTTCTCCAGAGACTGTAGGATTTCTTTCTTCTTCAATTCCAATATCAGGAACAATGGAGCTATTACACCCATCACTAATAGTGCTGCCTAGTAGCTTATACAGAGTTCCAAACCAAACTCCCTTCATCAACACCATTGCTCCTCGAACCATCCTGCAAGTTCCCTTTTCAAAAATTGTTTTTACCCCTGCATATTCCATTTTTCTTATAGAAATCAAATTTCTGGCCATACCTGGGATGTGTAGAACACTAGGCAGTGTTCTAATCCCTCCATCTATGAGTCTCAACTTGACCCTTCCTCTTCCTATGATTTTGGTTGTTGAATCATTACCTAAGAAAACATTATCTCCATCATAGTTTTCATATTCGTAGAACCACTCCCTGTGGGGAGTCATATGAAAGGATGCACCAGAGTCAATCAACCATGCCTCATGATCTACATGTGTGCTTGAAGAGGCCAATTACACATCCCCTCCTTCTTCCTTGGAGGTATTTTCTTCTGTAGAAGAAGACTCTTCAGATCCCTTCTTTTTCTCAACTTTGCATCTACATTGCTTCTTGTAGTGCCCTTCTTTTCCACACCTCCAACATACCCTTACAAACTTTCTTGGAGATTTAGATCTACCCTTAGATTTAGATCTCCCACTTGAGAAATTAGATCTATTTCTTTCCTGGGAACGTCCTCTTGCAAATAATGCATATGTGCTATGTCCTTCCATATTATGTCTTATCATCTCCTTCGACAACAAGGATGAGACCACTTCTTCAAACTTCAAAGAAGTTGTATTACTACCTATGGCCACAACCAGACTATCCCACGAATCTGGTAAAGAACACAACAAAATGATACATTTATCTTCATCTAAAATTTTAATCTCAACATATACTAACTGACTTACCACAATATTGAAGCCGTTCAAATGCTCTGCCACTAAGTCTCCATCTCTCATCCTCAAGTTATACAGCTTCTTTCTCGGGAATAGTTTATTTACCAGGGACTTAGACTGATACAACTTCCCCAACTTTTCCCATAAATCCTTGGTTGTAGCTTCCTCTGACACATTCAGTAATACTAAATCAGAGAGACATAGTCGAATTGTGCTCTTTTTCTTCCGATCCATCTTTTTCCAGTCATCTGCAGAAGTTCATGTAGGTGCAGTACCTGGATCTATCGCGATCCACTGAACTCTATCCACCAAAAGATCTTCCATATTGAGCTTCCATAGCTCAAATCTTTTCCCATTAAACTTCTCGATCTCCATCTTTGAATTGCCTGCCAATTCTTTTCACCTGAAAAACAATACCACAAATCTCCCACTATAACAAGGCTTATCACAGTTCTGAGCCAAACCCTTGACCACAAAGGCATCCCCCTAAAGCCAATAAAGCTCTGATACCAAATGTAAATTCTAACCTTGTACAATGTCTACTGTAAACAGATATTTAGAAAAGAGCAGAAAATATACAATGGCAAATACAAACATTACATAGAGATTTTTCCCCTGGAAACCCAAACCGGGAAAACCAACATATATTATATTCATTCATTGTGTTACATTGTTTACAATACAATATACATATAGGAGCTAGCGGCATCCAAAACCCTAACCCAATGACCTGGATTAGTCCAAAACCCTAATTCCTTAACCCAAAATAAAAAACCATGTGCCAAAACACCACCTAAATACATGACACGTTTCTCGAGGTAGGTGTCATGTTTCGCAAGGCAGAAAAAAAAATTCGAGGGGCTCCACCCCCCTCTAACCCCCCTGCATGCCTGATGCATATGCTCAGACACTACTACTCGTGCAAAGAATATAACACATACCCAACACACAGATGCATGCAAGGAAGGGCTCAGTGGAGTCCTCAGTCAAAAAGATCATGTGGTATGTTTTGAATCTAGAAAACTAAAGGAGCGTGAGAGAAATTATGCTACCCAACATTTATTTGGACATACAACATTAAATGTTATTCAAACTAGATGGTTGGAGTTTCTTAGTGAGTATGATTTTGAAATTAAACATATTAAGGGAAAAGAAAACTAGGTGGTTGATGCACTCAGCAGAAGAGCCCATGAAGTGCACATTTCATCCATAAGCATGTATAGGACAGATTTGAAGAATAAAATTCTTGAAGCAACAAATTCATATTGTCTTTACTTGCAAATAAAAGAAAAATTACGGTAAGAAAATTCACAACAAAAATTTAAGAATTATGAATTAAAAGAAGATGGAATTCTCTTCTATAGAGGCAAGGTGAATGTGCCAAATTCCATGGAGCTAAAAAATATCGTGTTAAAATAAATGCACAATGTTCCATATGTTGGGAACCCAAGATATTAGAAGTCCATTACAGTTGTAAGGATCCAATATTTTTTGTCGTGGATGAAGAAAGAAGTGGTTAACTACATAGTCCAACATCTAAAGTGCCAAAAGGTTAAGACATAGCAAAAACATCCAACGGGGTTGTTGCATCCATTGCCCATTCCAGAATGGAAGTGGGAGGTGGTCATGGTAGATTTTATTACAAAGATGCCTAGAACAGTGAAGCAACATGATTCCATCATGGTGATGGTGGACAAGTTGACTAAGGCAACGCATTTTATTCCTGTGAAGAAAACACATCAGGCAAAAAGCATCACATATATCTACATGAAGGAAGTTTCCAGGCTACATGGAGTGCCTAATGAAATAGTTTCATAAAGAGATTCTAAGTTTACATCCAAATTTTGGCAAGGTTTGTTCAAAAGCTTTGGAATAAATTTGAATCTTAGTACAACATATCACCCAGATTCCAATGGGAAAATAGAAAGGACCAATAAGATAATTGAAGACATGCTTAGAATGTAATATGTATGTGATGGATTAGCCATCAAAATGGGAAGACTACATCCACTTAGTGGATTTTTCCTATAATAATGGGTATCAGGCCTCATTAAAAATGAGTCCTTTTGAAGCCTTGTATGGAAGAAAGTGTGCCACACTAGTGAGTTGGGACAACCAAGTAGATAGATTCATCATTGGGCCATATTTGTTAAAAGAAATGGAAGAGAAGATGAGAAATATCAAACAGAATTTAAAGGCTTCCCAAGACAAGCAGAAATCTATGCAAACAATAACATAATTTTCAGATATTTTAAAGTGGGAGAACATGTTTTGCTAAAAGTGAAAGCAAAAAGAAGTTCGATAAGATTGGGTTGTTTCCCAAAGTTGGCAATGAGATATTATGGGCCTTTTGAAATATAAGAAAAGACAGGGTTGTTGGACACACCGACCACACTGAGAGGGGGGGTGAATTAGTGTAGGTCTCTTTTTCCACTTCCCTTCACAAAACTCCTTAGTTAGCAATCACCATTTACTCATCTCACTTATTACTGTCATTTATAACCAGTTAAATGAGAACATATATAAACAACATATAAAAACAAAATATATCATCAATAATTCATCACCATAAGGAACACAAAGAACACAACATGTATGTACAATTTTATTTTTATTATGGACTACAATCCTTGGGTTATCAACAACAACTTAATAGAGTACAACTCTACAAGAGCACCAGCTCTGAAATGCAAGACTCGACTTACACAACTTAGCACCAACTGAGAAGAGGATTCAATCCTCAACATACACCAATCTGCCAACAGGTACATGACCTTTCAGTAGTGCAGCATGTGTATGTACGCACCCTACCAGTAGTAAAACCTGCATATGTACGCAACCTATTTGTACTGCAGCCTGTGTATTCCTTCTGAACAACTAGGGTTTTCTCTTCTTGAAAACTTAGATTCTCTGCACCCTTCAATCACATCCACTTATGTCTTCACTGTCCAATCTGTACCATAACCAATCTCAATACATTTATTCTCTCCAACAACTTAATCATGCTCCCCAGCCATACAATATGAATGCTACTTAATCATGTATAAGAAACCAGTATACTATGGCAACCATATCAGTACTGAAACATCAAAGTGTTACTCACTCATTCATTCAACCAAAATAAACCATATCACAACAACCATACCAAGAATTCCTTAAGCATTCACCATACAATAAGAAAGAGTATCCATCAAAATAATCATGTAACCATACCAGAATTTCTATGACAGATCTGAGCCCATAGAATGCAGATCTCGAACTCGCTTCATCCTTCAGGAACCTGGCACCATCTCACACTCAAGTCTTCATGACTCCCTCCAATTGTACGCACTCTGACCTCCTTCAACTCGTGTGTGTATGCGCTCTGGCTCACTTCATCCCGCATATGTATGCACTCTGGCCCACTGCTGCTCACATACTCCTTCAGAAACTAGGGTTTCTGAAATTCCAAAACTTTCACCGTCAAGATCTCAAACTTACGGAAACTTTGATGCACCCATGAGATCCTACAATCACTCTCTTACACATAATAGATCTTCAATGTATGCTCAAGAGAGATATATTTACAAGAGACCCTTGCCTCTTATTTATACTCTCCAAGTAGCCTCCTTAGAAGCATCTACTTGGCCACTTTGTCCACATATCCACTTTATCCTCATAACCATTTGTCCATATGGATACCTTTATCCAACTTTGGTTACATAGCCACTTTGTTCACATGGCCACTTGTCCATTTAACCCTCTTTCCTTATTTTAAGGTTAACCCACTTATAAGCACTTTCCATAATTAGAAAGTTCTTCATTACATTTACTATTTAAATAATCCTCTTCGACTTTGTCACTTCACTTTTTTATTTAAATAATTTATTCTTTGCAAATACTTTGACTTCTTTGACATTTTGGGGCTTCTAGCCAACACATGGGGGTCCTCCAACTTTGTAAGGCAATAACTCTCAAACCATGAGGAGTTATGTGAGGTTCCACATACCACCGGAAATGGCATGATAAGCACTATCCATCTAGGATAGTTTCACTGAAAAATTCACTGATCTTCATCTCATTATTCCACAATTAAGCATGGGTTCTCTAACCATACTTCTAGGATAAATCAACCACAAAGCATATTCATGCGAGGGCTTTCACCATAAGGGGACTAATTTGGAGTTCATCCATTTGTACTCCCTATCAACCATGACAACTCATTGATCCATCTTCATCTATGCATCAATCCATTTATGCTTCATATAACAACACATTGATCCATCTTCATTTATGCATCATATATCAATGACAACTCATTGATACATATTCATCTATGCATGACATCATACGACTATGAATCCACTTGACATCAATCCATTGACATCAAGGAAAATACATGATCCATCAATCACTACATCAATATACTATGACAAGACATTGTTCCTTTGACATCAATGACAACGTGATCCAACAAGGGCCAGTTGCATACATTCTAGCATTGCTTGCATCCATGAGAGTGAATAATGTATGTCATGTGTCATTATTAAAGAAATATGTGTCTGACCCTAACCACATAATTGATTGGACTATGATCCAAGTGGAAAACGAAGAGGATTTCTGGGTGGAACCAGTACGCATCCTGGACCAGAAATTCAAAGTGCTCAGGAACAAGGCCATAGGGTTGGTAAAGGTTCAATGGACTTGCTATGGTCCTAAATATGAAACATGAGAGCATGAAGAAACTATGCGGGAGGAATACTCGCAATTTGTTGATGATTTTGAAGAAAGTAGAAGTTGAAAAAAAAAATACAGGACTACATTCTTGGATAGCTAGAGTTCTAGAACCTCATGTCGGGAATTCTTGGTCGACGCGGATAACCCTAATAAAAGAAGGGTGCATCCCGATGGAATGAAGGAAGTGGAAGGGCGCATTCCTTGGGTAAGGAGGTTGAGAAGAACAAGAGATTTTGGTTTGGACTTCTTTTGGAGGATAAAATTTGCATGAATTTGTTTTATTTTATAAACATTGTAATGTAAATTTGTATGTGTTTCGACATGTGTTGTGCATTGGGGACGATGCAAAATTGTAAGGGAGGGGGAATGTAACATCCCCACTAAAATCCCAAGATTAATTAATTCATAATGCAAATAGGAATATGGTTGTGGCCAAGCGATGTAATATGCAAAATGTATTTAATGTTTTTAAAAAAAATAATGTGATGCCAATTGCTAGGAAATGAATAGAGATGGGGGCTGATTAATTCACAAGTGAGGGAGATTCCTAAGAGTTTCTAAGAGGGGCCCAAAGGGAAAAGGTTTATGGGTGTTAACCCAAACCCATATTTCTGAATTTATTTATTATTGGGGAAAACTTTTATTTCAATTTGAGTGTGTGAGAACCCAATCATTAGACTCATGTAAGAGGGTGCGTGTGAGAGTCTCATCCCATAGTTATTGGAAAGCACGAGGAAGAGTCAATCATCATTGGGCAAAGCGAGCAGTCAATGGTCTTGGGAAAAGAGAGGAAATTCATATGGGTAGTAACAGGGAGTATTGGACATGGAAGTTACGGATATGAGCAATAGGAGAGAATAAGGGAGAAGAGCTTGGGAGCTAGAAAAACAAGGCTAGGAAAATTATGGAGCATGTTGGAGTGTATTTGGAGTTGGAAATTGAAGAACCAGGTTGCTAGGACTGAAGAGTGAACTCTTGGGTGAGTTACACTATATCAACAAGTGTTTGTTGTTGGTTTTGTTGGTAGTTTTTTTTCCTAGCAGTGAGATCTTTTGAGTTCCCAGCTAAGACATTCCTAGCTACATGTGCTAGAGAGACCATGATAAACAAATGGGATGCCTGATAGAATGAAAGCAGTGAAGGGGTACATTCCTTGGGTTTGGCAGGTCAAGAGGAAGAGAGTTGGAGGGAATTCGAGATAGTTGTAGGAGCAATCCAATGGGTTGTGTGATACTAAGCTATGAGGGAACTTTGAGAGGGACCCTTATTTTTTGGATTTCTAGCCCCAGCTCCAGGGCGACTTGTTGTTGGGATTTGGAACAACAGGTCTATGGTTGTGTGGAACGTCCTTCCCAAGCAGTTGGTTGCATAAACGTTTTACAAAGATAAGTGCTTATTTATTTTGCTAAGTTATTTATGAATTCATGGTTGTACATTTACACTGTGAATGAGAATGGTTTTTATATGTTTTTATAGATGTTTTATCAGCTACATAGATGTTTGTTTAGAATGATGTAGTTGCATATAATTATGGGTATTACAAATTAGTTGAAAAATGTGTTTAAATCGTAGCAAGTAAGCTATAGGATTTGATTAGCAAGAGAAAATTCCATATTTTATGTGTATTTCCACAAGCAATGTTCCCTAGTTAAGTTGGGGAACGTTACAAGAAAGTTCTTCTAGAATGTTCTTTAGAATATAGAAATAGTATACATAAGAGTAGAAGGCGTGGGCAAGTTTTTTCTTGATAATTATTTTGTAATTGAGCTCTACTCTGCTCGAGGTTGCCCCCTCGAAGAGGCAAGTGACCTTGGCTTTCTATCAATAAAGGTATCATTTATGGTGTTATTGTTCTCTATATTTTTCTATTTCCTCTGATTTTTGTCACAATAGTTTTGTTTCTTCTCTGCATAATACATCTGGTACCTTACAAACAAAGACAAATGGAAAATATCATAGAAATTCTTCCATGTTATTTGAAGCATTCTACCTCATCGTGGTATTCTTTGCATGGCAGTTTTGTTCTCTCAGGATTATCTCAGGCATGAAACTGCATGACAACTAAGCAAGAAACTTCTTTCTAAATGTCGATGACACAAACACAAACACGCACACTCCTTACAGCGCTACTCTAGCTAAGCTATCCTCTACACCTACAAAAATCAACGCTCACGTGCTGTCATTTTCCTAAACACTCCCATGAGAGAGTTACACTCAATCCAACTTTGATACCAAAATAAACATGAAGACTGCAACAATTCAAAGGCAAGAGACATGCACAAACACTTCACTCCAATCTTTATTCTCATATACTTCTATTTATACATGAACACAAAGTAGAGTCCTACTAGAAGGCTTGAATCTCCACACTAATAAATTACCCTATTATTGCTCTTAAACCTACAATTAAAATATTATTGACAACACATAAACATGAATTGTCTACACTCTAAAATAAATTCTTAAATATTAGCTATTACATTTATATATTAAAAGGTTTTTCTCCAATAGTGAACTCCTCCTCTATTCTCTAATAATACTGGGCATCTTTATGCCAACTGCCCTCAAAAAGCATGTGACTTTGATTAGTGTTTGAAGCGATCTTAGAAAGTTTTTTATACTTGTAAATTAAGTATTTAATCATAGTTACTTTTAATGGAGAAGTACCAACTTATATAATAAGAATATAATAAAACGTATTGCTTTTATTTTAAAATTATAGAACACTTTTAAATTTCCTCAATATTTAGAAATATGCTTTCTGACCATATTTAATTATTTTAATTATTTAAAAAATAATAATAATTTTAAAATTATAGAAGTTAAAATGCTAAAATTGCATATTGCAACGTTGTCCCATAAACTTCCGCCTCTTCTTCGTTGGAAAAGGACCAAAGAATTAACTAGTAATTCAACTTAATAATCTGAGAACCAAAAAAGTTGTAACGTGCATGCGATGTTCATAAAAATTCATAAAAAAAGATAAACAACATATTAAGTTTAACCAAAAATAAAACATTGGTAGAAAGTTATTGGCCAGTCGTGGCGGTGACAAACCCCGTCGCCGGCGTATACGGGATTTCAAATAACCAAAGCCGACGCTTGTGGGATTTTTGGAAATGCCTTCCTAAATTTATGGAGTCAGCATAGATCCCATGGGACCAATAAATCTTATGTTTTACTCCAATTTTTTTTTGTGTTTTTTTATTATTTACAAGACCATTATATGAACTATTAATTTCTTTGAAATTGGTAAGTCAATGGTCTGCATTTTTAAATTCCTAATTATTCTTCTTGTTTAAAATGTGTACTCTTTATTTAATGAAATTGCTTTTAGGTTGGCCCAAATATCTCACTTATGATTACATCCTTTATTTAATAGAGGATCCAAATATCTCAATAGTGATTACATTTTCTCCTTAAAAAAATATTCCTCCTTTTTATTCAATCAATTGCTTAAAAGTGGAACCAAATATCTCAATATTGATTATATTTTCTATTTAGTGGAATAATCACATAGTTTCCATCATTTAAGGTGTGGACATAATCAAGCAAATCTTACGAATGTGTCCCACATTGGACAATGGGTGCGTGGTACTTAAAAAAAACTATAGTTAGTTGTTGATAGGACGATATGCCCTTGAAAAAATAGTTTAAGTTGCTTAATGGGACCAAATGTCAAAAAAAAAAAAAAATCATGGTTGGTCGAAAAACTCACAATTATCTTAATTAAAGAAGAAAATGATGAAAAAGGACCATGAAAGGGTTTGATTAATTGACTCTTTCGCGAGTGGAGTTGTGATTATGTAAATTATGTAATGTTAATCCTATGTAGATCTATGATTATTAGCGTATGATAGGGGATTTATTTGGGGTGGATTGTTTTATATTTGTGTTATAGAGGAAGAAATTGTTGGAATAATGCTTACAATATAATTGGTTTGGATTTGGTTTGAATCTGTTGGAGATTTGTTGGAGGTTGTTGAGAAATTCTCTCAACAACTATTTCTATGTTCAGAGGTAGTTGGATCTTAGCCTGTTTTGGCTTAAATCCCTCATGGGATGGGCAGGAAAATGTGAGAGTTTTGGGAGCCAACTCTATGTAAATATGCGTGAGAGTGGATTGTTTATTTTTATTCTTATTTGTTGTGTGTGATTTTCTATATGTTAATTCGGTGGTGTGTAAGACGTGAGTCGTATGTGTGGAATTTGCATGGCCATTATAGAAGGAGCCATAGATTGCATTGGCTGGAAAGTACAACAATTTTCCTACGACTATGTGATTAAGTAACAGAACCGTTGCACGAGCTTTTTCCCTGGGCTATAGCGAAGAGAAATTGTCATCTACAATGGTGTCGATTGATGGAGTGTCGTGTCAATTTTTATATTTTTATTGTGTGAAGTGCCACATTGTCTTCATCGGAATCCATGGAGTCTTCTTCCCAGTAGCATATGTGTCTTGCGTACAAAAGTGGCAACGCAATAAGGATTGGCTCGTTAATATAGGGTCTTCTTCAACCTGGTTGGAGTCAAGGATTCCATATTTCTATTTACCTTTTACCAAATTAAAGGAGTACGAATGCATCAAAAGCTAAAAGGACAGCTATATTAATTGATGTGTATGAATTTTGTTTGTAAAATTTTATATTGTAGAACCAATCAATGAACATAGTATCATAATCTAAATTAGTGGTTCTTGACATACTTTGGTGCTATAGGAACACTTTACTAGTTTGGTTATGCATATTTTGGTATGTGTTGGTGGATCTTGTTGTGCTTCGGGCTTCAAGAACAATAGTTACAGGTTTTCCATGTATATATTATTGTATGTGTGTTTAAAGAAGGCCAGTTGTATGATTGAATACTGAAAATATCCAGTAATTAAATCACTATCCTATATAACTGTCAAAATTTGCTCTTCGTGGGAATTCCACAGATGGTAGTGTATCCATAGGATAATTCAGTATCGAGATTGTCCTTTGGGAGGTCGACAAGTGTCAATTCTACAAATTCGTCAATGATGGTCAGAAGCGGAATTATCTTAAATGAGTTGAAAGTGAACCTCGAAGTTGTGGAGAAGAAAGAGCATATACCAGAAGATTTCAGAGTGGATAGGAGTGTTGATGAAGACCATATCATGACAAATATCTATGTTGAAATTTGAGTATTGTGATTATGATATAACATTTGTAATGTAAGCATTATGGGAGGGTGTTGGAAGAATGCTTACAATAGAATTTGTTTGGATTTGGTTTGAATATGTTGGAGATTTGTTGGAGGTTGTTGAGAGATTCTCTCAACAACTATCTCTATGTTTGGAGATAGTTGGATTTGATTCCAACTATATATACATGTAATATTGTGTGTAATATGGATACTAGAAATTATTATTTGTGTGTATAATCCTGTGCTATGGTTTCTCTCTCAAATTTTATCTAAAATATCAATGGTGAGTAGGTTTCTCTCTACTTGAGTGATGCACTTGTGCAGTGCTACATGGTGAAACTCTTGGCATTGCAACAACTCATGTGCAATATTTATTATGGTGAGGTAATTTCCACTGGAGTTGCAACTTTTTGTTGGCAAGTTCTTGTAGACAGCTAGAACTCAAATTGCTAGAGACACCGGTTCTAGAATTCTTACAAGCCCTACAGTGAATGGAAAAAATGGATCTACAAATGTAATATACAATGATTAGGATTTGACTACGACTCATTCCAATGTGGACATGTAGCTATCATCTCAAATTATTGTGTGGTTCCACATTTTGATTGGGTTGAGAAAATGCTTGCATGGAGACTTCATGGAGGGTCGTCATTGGTGATAATGGAAGATGGGCATCATTGAGATAGAAAACATGGGCTTTGCATTGGAGTCTCGTGAGAGGAGATTCAAACAAGGATTACACCAAGCTGGCAAGTTTGGTAGAATGGCGCTCTTCAATATAGTTATGGTGGCTTGCATAGTGCATTTTTTCATGCTTCGCGTGGAAGCAATGTAGTGTAGGCCCTATGCCATTCTCCTATCTTTATTCCAAAAACGCCTACAGAGAAGGTTTTTACTGGCCTTATGATTGATTTTCTCATGGAAGGGGTTTTTGCTACAACATAAAAAAAATTGTCATTGACTCTACTAAGTGTGTCAAATTATTGATACGATCCTAGGGTGAAATTTTGAAGTTTAGTTGTGTTGTTGACCATATATAATAACTAAGAATTGTTTTGGTAGCACAATCTAGGATGAATTTTTTATTGCCTTGTGGAGAGGACCTATGAGTTCATGGAACCAAGAATTCAAGCCCAAGTGACATGTCAATTAGTAGTTCATGTTTTTTCCTCTCAAGCGGGAAGTCAACTCCACAGGATGATTCACAACAAATGACTTCATAATGGAACTTTATTGAGGCAAGAAGAAAAGAAGCTTTATATGGTTCAATAGGCAAAGTTATTTGACTAGTTGATATGTTTGGTGATATCATGGTTAGCTCATTGGATCTATTGTTGCTTGTACGTGATAGTGTAGACCTATGATGGAGTTGGGGGAAGTGTCTTGGATTCAATGATGTTAAGATATCTATTGATCCTAGCTAACTCAATATGGGTGTGCAAGTGTCTTGTTGGAAATCATGACTCTAACAAATGACAAGTAAAGTATGGAAGATACAAGACGAAGATTGAACCAAGATGTCAAAGATCCAAACAAATACACCAAGCAACTGCATGACTCCAAAGAAACAAGTAGGAATAATTCGTTGGTCATGTGTATCATTATCTCCAACTGATATGTTGTATCCATGTGTGGAAACTTTGTAATGTAAAGGTCATTCCTAAACGTGATTGGTAAGGTGTGTTGTAGCTGAAATAAAAATACAAGGAGATGTCTTTGTCTCCTCTAATTGTTCCTTAATAAAAGACTATTTCACAAATATGGTGTGTTATAAGAGCATTTCTAGGTGAATAAAGTATAATATTGACTCAGCTACATCATGTATCTAGACTATTTTCCTAGAGAACTAGTGAGCACCATGGTTGGGTACCTAGGTGTCTCGGTAGATGGAAATATGTCCATGGGATGAATAGTTGCTCAGTGTTTATAGTTAGGTTGATGTTAGACATTGGAGTACAACAAGTTCCCAATTAATCTATGTTGTACCAGTGTTTGTCGCAAAGGTACAGTTGGTTTCCAATTGGTATGTTGTTCAAAACGACAATCCTATAAGGGAATGGAGGAGCATGGACACCTTGATTCAAGCAAGTTGCTTGGGTAAATAAGCATTGGTTGGTTATCATGGTAGTTAAAGATACAATGAAGTTGCATTTTTATCACTAGAAAAGAAAAGTGATGATGGTAGAGTTAATTTTCGAATTGGAATGGTGAGATTGTAGTAGGAAAGACAATGGTAAATTTGTTCTAGATGTAACAAAGAGTTCTTTTTGGAGTTTGGTCCAAAGGATGTTGGTGATAGTTCTTGTGGTAGCAGTGGAGATCAAGTGGTGATGAACAAACAAGGTAAAGTTTATGTTCAATAAAAGTATTGATTATATGAAATCACACCTTGTATTTGTAACACATCTAGGATGTGTAGATCCTATGTATTGGTCCTTAAAAATTTCAAGCTTGTATCTTGCTTAGAGTTTGTACTTGGGAGGAGTATTGTATGGTACCTAGGCAATATTATAAAAACTTATACATGGTGTCTCCATGAGATAAAGTATGTTAATTTTTTGTACTTGTATAACATGTAAATGGCATATAATTAAGCCCTAGATAGTCATGCATACTCCTTTGTCATGTGTCCCTAATGATTTAAATTACTTGTTCAATATCGTGCAAAATATATATTAGGGAGTTGTTAAACACTTGGAGGAGTGGGTTGTGTGTTGATTGAATTCTCTATGTGTGAACCATCTTGGTTGTAGACTCTAAGAGGTGTGGTAGGCCTAGAAACCAAAAGTGATTTTTGTACATTCAAAGGGATTTCATCAAAAAGTTGAATAAACCATGTACTTGAAGAACATTCTATTAGACCAACAATTACAATGGTTAGATACCCACGTATTTTAATGGATGATTATTTTAATGAATGCTTGTTCCTTTATATGAACTTATACAAATGGGTGATATCAAAAAAACATGTACATTGTAAAACTACAACATAGATAGACTTTGTTAATGAATAGCATCTTCAATATCTACACTTAGGATTTAGGATTTCTTGCTATTTTAAGTTGTGTTGAGTATGAAAAAACATTAGACCATGGATTCATATCAACCTTGTGCTTATTATACTAAACCTTGTCCACGTGGACATTAAACATGTGTAACACACTAGCATGCATCAATACTATTTTATTGCTACTGCACGTGATCATGTAGGTTCTACTTAAGTGTTTGACAACTCAAAGTAGCTACACCAACTGACCAAGAAGGTTCATACATAAGTGTTTGACAACTCACAGTAATGATTAGCCAATCTGGTATCCTTCTTCTAACTTTTTTTTAATTGAACACTAATGATCAAGATCCAAGTAGATTCACTTATTAAATAAATATTTTCAAACCGATGATTTGTGTTATAGTCCACTACAAGGGATCATTCCTTGTAAGAAAAATATTAGACAACATTGGCTTCTAGTAAGATAAGAAATGAAATAAGACAAAAGGGATCACCTGGACCTTAAATTGTGGCTCCAGAACCAACACAAAAGCTGAGCTTCTTGGAGCTTGGGGCTCCCTTTTTTTAGCTTCTCGTCTTAACATCTTGAATCTTCATGTGAAAGGAGATTCCAAAATTATTATCGACTGGTTAAATGGAAAAGGGATTCTCTGAGTCGTGACATTCGAATGCTGGAAAGATAGAATTCTTGAACTTATTCAAACCTTCTCCCATTCCAGCTCCGCTCATGTCTATAGGGAGAAAAATCAAGAGGTCGATTCTCTTTCCAAAAAAGCACTTTTGGATCCTTCAGGTATCTTGTCCTATCAAATCTGGGAAGGTGGATTGGAGAACAACAAACATAGCATTTCCATTTTCTAACTGGTTGTATTATTGTTCTCTTTCTTGGGCTGATCTTTTACTTTCTTATCTTCGATCAATGGTCGACTGTTTGGATGTATTGTTTTTTGTAGAGTCATTTTTTTCTGCAGAGTTGATCCCAGATCCCTTTCCATCTAAGATATCTCTTGATCTACGCAGAGTTGGTTGGATTATTCATTGTTCAACAGTGAATTATTTTGACAAGAAACATTTTTCTGCGAATTCGAATCTTTCTTCCTCACAGGATGAGGCTTACCATTTGGTCTCATCGATGTGCTTGGCACTTTCATTGATCAGACAAATTATTGTATTTTTTGGTTCATCCCAATATAATACAAGGAGAAATTTTTCTTTTTGAAAAAAATGAAATGAAATAAGACTAACAAAACAAAGGAATAATATATAGAGATATTCAATATAGATTATGGATACTTAGACTAGGATAGAAAAGTGTAGAGACCAGCCATGTAAACTTACAAGGAATATGGCTAGTAAATATTACAAAACACGAATAGAGTTACACAATGTTATGATAAGGATGATAAAACATAATGGTAGTTAAAGGAGGACAATAAGGTATAACAAAGAATAACAATGTGTTTTGACATTATTTAAGATGATTAAGAGGTATTTCTGAGTATAAAAATTGTACTCATCTACTATATTAACTAGAGATAATCATATATCATTGATTATTTTGAAATATCTTGCAAAAGGATGACATTTAATAAACACAATGATATGGATCAAAGTTGTACAATTAATTGTTGTTACAATTGGTATAAAAATTGGAAAAATGGTTATAATGTTGCATGGATAATATTATATGTTCTTGGTCTCATAAAGAGAAGGGAGAAGGATGTAAGAGCTAGTCAAACAAGCATATGATAAATGTAACAAATTCTATGCTAAGAGAGTATGCAAATGAATTATGTTATAATTATTAGACATGGGATGACTTATAAATGATCATTTGTGGTGGTTTCTAATAGTTGGCCTTGGGCTGAGTGATGAGTTTCATCATCAGAAATTAGGTCAAATATGAGTGTGTACTAACTTTGTTTGATTTTATCATTACTTTGGCCATGTAACTAGTGTAAACTCAATGATAACCAATGTTGTCTTGTGCATGGTCCTGCTCATCTGTGAGTTATCACCAAGATGGTGTAAAACATTCACTATTGATGTAGGTTCTATGGTGAAAAATGAGTTTGGTATAATGGTGTTATGGGTATTGAATTGGTTTTGCATGATTGAATCTTAGTTCTTAGTGTACAATAAAAAAAATAGTTGCACACAAAAAAATGTGAACTTGAAAACAAGTCAACATCAACATGGCATGTTGGTGGAATTGATAGAAGTTGAGGGTCACCATGAAAGTAAGTTGACAATAACATGCCATCTCACTAGAGTTGATAGGACATGACTTTTGAACCTAGGGGTTTTCCAAGTTCAAGTTGACAAGAAGAGATGAAGATTAATAGTGGTGAAGAGTCCAACATCCATTGATTCAATGATCATAGGAGTAAGTGGTTCACCTAACCAAATATCTTACTTTTCATTGAGGGATTAAGTAAATGAACCAAATATTGTGTAATAGCCATTGGACAATAAGGATTTCAATGAATGGATAGATTATTTAAAGGAACAATTTATGACATTTAACAAGAAGTAAACATGGTGACTATTTAAACATTTTGAAGGATGACAAGTCAAAATATGTAAGTGAGCCTACAATTGATCCAAATTTAGGAGCGGAACAAACCGATTAACAAACTGAATACAATAAACATAGAGATATGAAGAACAACATAGATATCCAGTGAACAATATCTTCTATTGAATAAATCAAATAGGATGAAACTGTAAAACTAAATAACTAAAACAGTTGCTCGAATGGTGGTAGCTATCTCTAAGAAGAGATGTGGCTGCTACCTGCATTCGTCTGAGCAAAATGATTACAATGAGGCTCTAGAGGCCTTTTTAACACTACTCACGAATGCAAAAACCCTAGACATCCAAAAACCTAACCCTAGGAGATGAAACACCAAAAGTTATGTGGGCCCCTATGGGTAATTTGGTACCTCAACTTCTCGGGGTCGTAAATTTTTCATACGATCTTCGTTTTAGGCATGTGATACCCTATTGATAGGCACAGGATAGCCTTTTGGAATGGTTCACTCTGAAAGGTGCACTTTGCGCTAATGACCATGGCCTGCGTCCCTTGACAAATTAATGTGATAACATTTGGCTCCATAGGGAATGGCATGCTCCCTCTGAGCTGCCAAGAATGCGCAGTTCTAGTCGCCTTATGCATTGGGCTATGGAGTCTGGCTCAAAAAATTTCCCTGAAGGCCAACATGTACACTATTCTACTTATAAAAGGAAAACAAACACACATGCTCCAAAAGGAGCTTATTTATGTAAAAATCCCAAGCTAACTAACTTTTAAATGGGTTAGGTGAAGGAAAACTTCCACCATAACCATTCAAACTGTTTGATAATCGAATCCTTAAATTCACTGCAAGCGATCCATAAAAAACAAGGAAAGTGTGGCAACTGACTAATTTCATCCTTATGATTACCCATATTACCTTCAAATGTTGATAAAAAGATCAAGCCTGCACACTCCAAAGCATTTGAAAAGTGTAACTTTATGTACTCATTGACAGGGTCATGAAACTAAAGGCAACGCATGATTAACTTATGAAAGGTTACCTTCACTTCTTCAAAGTTGTTGACAGCCTGCTTGATGTCTCTTACAGGCACACTTGATTGAAAGAAAACCACATGCATCTGTGGGTCCAAAAGATTCTTACTCTGAACTATAGGTACAAGTGGAAGAATGATGGATGTAGGTGGTTGTTGATTCAATGATGACTGTGGATTTACTTCAGGTTGTGTATAAATGAACTCTTCATGTGCCTCAACTAAGGGTTGCTCCTGGTCAAATTTTATGTCCTCTGTGACAAGGCCAACCTCTGCATCATCCTTATTGTCTTCATAGTGATCAAATACAAGGTAATCTTGTTGCTCATCATCACTAGGATATTCATCAAAAAGGGGTTGTATTTCATATATATGATCAACCTTTAAATTAGTAATTTCATCAAGAATATAACTATTAAAAATATCTATTTCAGGAACAGTAGTAATTGTTGCTCCTATTTGTTCATACACATGATTTTCATTAAGATAGGGATGCTCATGGATACCTGTGTCGAAAACAAAATTATCCACACTCTTTCCTTCATAGGGACAGCAGGTAAAAACTGCCTTACATTTAGAGTTGAGATGATATTGACTTTGAATTCTGCCACAAGCTCGAAGGCTCTCCTCTACTTCCTCAACATCCATGAATAATTGTGATAAAGATGTATATTTCCTTTCTCTTGGGAGAAGGACAAGATCTGAATGTTGAGCCATGACATAGTACACCATGGCAGCAGTCTCTGCGGGTCTAATCTCTACATGCATACTATGATAAACACTATAAAACCGCATGTTGAAGACAGCTACAGATTCCTCTTCCCCTCTCCTCAAAGCATTAAAATCATCCTAGTACTGATCAAGGGACTTGTTCTCACCCCCCCCACTTCAAAAATGCATTGCATAATTCAACCCAGGAACTAATGGAGTTAGCTCCCAAACATTTAAACCACACAACAACATCTCCAAACAACGAATTTGAGAACAATCTCGTGGAAACATCATCATGAGAAATCTCAAATTGACCAACAAAGTTCTCAAAGGCCTCCACATGCCTCTCAGCTGTAACATGATCTTCCCATAAAAATGAGGAAGATATTTAAAGAAATCAGGAGGATAAGGATGAAGATGAAGTGGCAACCTTAAAGGTTTAAACAACTTATTTCTAATTTTAATTTGAAAAGTAGTGGGTTGATCATGAGGATTAACGAGTTGATGGAAAGGCTCAACAGGAATAACGAGGGTAACGAGATTTGAGAAGACTGTGAATTATTTTCAACCTCCTCGGGGCTACAAGGGTGATCGATTTAAGGAGGAGATGCAATACATATCTCACTTTTATGAATAGGCAGAGGTGAAGACATGAGATTGGTATCTTCAACATAAGAAGAGGGCATGTTTTCTTCTTCCAAGGATGGATAAATAAAGGAAGGCCTATTATCATCTGAATAGACAAAGCAGAGGATAATCCTCTTTATATGTGAAGGGAAAGAGAGAAATGAGATGATAAACATGAACATGATTTCATATATAAAGCTCATAAACTAATACCCAGTCTTCCCCTTCGGTATGGTCATATTTATTTCAACGGGATCCTCCCCAGTGGAGTCTTCAATTGTGGAGTCGTCAGGTGAATGATATGCAGAATGAGTGTGTCTAGTATTTGTTCACCATCAAAGACCAGAGTTGATTGTTGTGTTCTCCCAAGGGCTACCAGGTGTAGCCAGAAGCAGCCATACTGAAACCTTGGAGCTGAGACAGTGGGGTCACCTCAGTGGATTTGCCAGGTGCAAGCACAATATTCAACGGTTCTGATGTCTGATGCACCTTCAGAATCAGAAGCTCGTTGTCGTTCTCCCAGGGAAGACATATTCACTTTTGTCCTTGGTAGTGGCACCATAAATGTTAGCACCAGAAGTCACCTCTAGATTATGACAAAGTTAAGCCCAGTACACATCAGTTTATATGTCACGGTTAATGGATTTAAAGAGGTCAAATGGGGCAGACTCAAGAGAATATCATTTTAGATGAGAAAATTGGGGTAGTATGCACAAGAAAATGAGGTCTTGATAAACTTCAACCAGTAAGTTTCAGTAAAGGTGAGTAGGAGAAAGAAATTGAGGAGAAGATGTAAAGGTGTTCTCTGGACATCATGTCTTCTAGCAACCTAAGGAGGAAAAACTCTAAAAACAAGATCCTCTTGAATTCAAAGTTTTAGGAAACTGAAAAATTCTATAACTACACTACAATCAAACATTCATTACAACACAGTCACCACAATTCATGTGAATCCTTCGATCATGAACATTCAGTATCAAACGTAGATAAGATGGAAATAGAAGTTGGCTTTCATTAAACAAGAAATCTCATATCAAGTTACATAACCAAATAACCAGAGCTCCATTAAAACATTACAATACAGGAGCTTAGCTCAACCATCGACCATAACAAAATATCAAATTTGAGTATATATATTCAAAACTATTGCAACTACCAGGAGCGTGATCGAACCCCTACATTCAAAGCTTCCAGTTGATGCCTGCCCTATCAGACTGTGTGGTAATTCTTCTATCAGACGTGAGCTCAGATCAGCATGGGTGTTGGAGGAAAATATGCCCGCAAGAGTACCATGGGCTGACATTTCAGTCCCCATGGCCGTACCTTCCATACCTTCCATTTATGTAGTGAGTCGAGGTTTCAACAACCACTCCTTTTTTCATTAACTTCCTTCCTCGGGATCAAGATGGGACTTAACGCCCAGGGATCTACCATGCACTTCTAGCGGCCCTTCGAGTCAACCCAACACCTTGAAACCATGATGGTCTCGTTCTTTAACTCACACGGGCA
>JZKD02S0862744.1:232404-242631 GCA_000966675.3 Picea glauca
TTTATTAGAATTACTTGATGATCTTGATTGTTGATAGGTTTTGTGAAACATCTTGAGAGGACCTCTTGAAAGGGAGCTAGTGTTTTCTTTCCTACAACAAATAAGCCTTTTTAAGTGTATTTATTTTCAATGCATGAGTGTTTACTTAATGATCTTGATTGTTGATGGGTTTTATGAAGCATCTTGAGAGGACCTCCTGAAAGGGAGCTAGTGTTTTCTTTCCTACGACAACTAAGTCTTATTAAGTGGAATGAAAGAGTTAGGATTTGATTGAATTCTCTTAGATTAGAGTTATATGCCTACTCCTGCATATATTTTGATGGAATCATCACAAGCTTACGAGCATCCCTGGTTGATAATTAAATGAAAGCAATTTAAGTAATTGAATTGCCCCAACAAGATCCACATTACAGATCTAATCTTCATCGTATCAGGATTTCACATCTCAGGAAGTTGAAAGGCTACTCACCTCCCTTCTCCCGATTTCCTAAATCATGAACTGGAGCCTATTGAGATCCAACTCCTCTCCTTAACTTTCAACAATGTGACCCCGACTGTGACCAAGCACTTATCCAAAAGGTGTGTATCGTGATTTCACGTCTCGGGAAGTTGAAGGAATACTCACCTCCTTACTCCCAAAACTCGAACTTGTGAGTTCCTCGGGACCAAATCTACGGTCCAGATCCCTCCTTTGATCAATAACTGCGATCATTTCATGAGTTTTCACCTTGCAATTCCTTGCTATTCTACCCTTCTGAATGAACGGTCCAGATCATTTCGGATTTTAGGAGTTTGGATTTTTTATGAACAAATTTCACAACATTTCAAACTCCCGATTCCCACGACTATTTTCCACCGTTTATATTTCCCAATGAGATCTTTGTCCCAGATTAAATCTGTGCTCAACCTTTGATCTCAAGCCTTTTCCCTGGCACTAAAATTTGAGCAACTTTCGGATTCCAAACACCCGCAGTTTGTCGATCTGACTTCACATCGAATCCCAGCCACTGGAAGATGAACTTGCATGTTTTCTTGATTCAATTCTGGAATGGGTCACTCTGAAAGGTGCACTTTGCGCTCATGAATGCATCATTCATCCCTTGAACACTTAATGTGATAACAGGGTGAACCGTGTTGAAATATGGTGTCTCTGTGATGTGCTTTTATGTGTTTGTTTATTTATTGTGAACATTTGATTAATGGTATAATGAATGGGTGATTATTATGAATATGTTATTTGATGATTCCGCTCACATGGTATAAAGAATTAATGTTAAGTAGGATGGTTAGAATGAATGCCTGACATTCCCCCATTATTGAGGTTTTATGTAATTTCAGAAGTTATTCCTAAATGTTATTGTATTGGTTATTCCTTAGTGTAATTCTGAAAGGGTTTATTGATAAGTCACGTCTTTTAGGTCTTTTAGAGTATAAATAGAGGTTATGTTGAGTCATTTTGATCACTCATTGAATAAAGTACAAGATATTAGTGCGTAATTATCTAGGAGTCTATTCTTGGTTCATGTTCGGGTCTCTTTGGTCTTGATTTTGTGAAAGAGCATTGGATGACATTGTACATGTTGCAAGAATCTATACTGAGGAAAATTTGTAGGGTTTTCTCCCCCTTGAGGGTTTCCCTTAGGATATATCTTATTGTTCTATGAATATCTATCTCTTAGTTGTGATCCTTTTGCATATTAAATAATAATAAAATAATATAATACTTTAAATGTTGGAAAAACAAAAATAAATCAACATGGTATCAGAGCAGGCTTGAAAAAAAAGTTTTTTTTGTAGATTTGTGGAAGTGTTTTGGAAGACTAGCTTCATCTTCCCATACAGGATGACTACCAGCAACAAAATTGACGAGAAGCTAGAAGGAGCATAAAACTTCATAGAATGGAAGAATGGAGTAGGCCTCCTTCTGAAAGAACATGATTTAGAAATATTTGTTGAGGAGGAAATTCCAGAACCAGAGGAAGATGAGGCCAAGGAAAATCATAAAAATAACTGGGCCACGACTAAGAGTATGATTGCAGACTCAATCAAGGATCATCTAATCCATAATGTTTCTCCATTAAAATATATGAATAATATGATGGATGCATTGAGTTGGCTATTTGAAGGGAAAAAAATCAACAGAAGGATGACATTGAAGACCCAAATGAAGAATGTGAATCTTCAAGATTCAGAGTCCATTCACTCTTACTTGTCGAGAGTGAAACAGATCAAGGAACATATTGTAGCTATTGAAGACACTGTTGACAAATCATAAATGGTGATGACCACCTTGAATGGTGTCCCAAGGTCATGTGACTCATTCATTCAAGGAATATGCTCAAGGATAAAGCTAATCAAGTTTAGTAGATTATGGGAAGATTGCACTTAAGAGGAAGCAAGGATGGTAGCAAGAGAAGATAAATGGAGGGATGATGATAAAACTTTAGTTTCTCATATAAGGAAAGGAAAGATTAAGAAATAAACCTCATCCCCAAAGAAACATCAAAATTCAAAGAAGAATCAAAGAGACTATTCAAATGTGATGTGTTTCTGTTGCAAAAAATTGGGACACGTAAAATTTTGTCCCCTTATTCTTAAACAAAAAGAAAAGGAAAAGGGAAAGAGGCATCATGATCATGTTGTTGAATATGATTAACCACCGAACAAAATTACAAGAGAAGATGGTTCAAGTGATGATGACTACATCCAAATATCAACTCTCATAGGAACAATCACCCATGGAAATGATACTTGGTTGGTGGATAGCGGTGATTCTAAGCACATGATAGGGTATAAAGGATATATTTCAAACTTAATTCATAAAGACTCACCTCATAATGTGAATTTGGGTGATGATTATCAATATTCGATCAAAGGAGTAAGAGAGGCCTCCTACAAACTAGATTTTGGGAAGGTAATGAGGATGAAGAACGTGATTTATGTACCAAGTTTGAAGAAGAAGCTTCTCTCAATTTCATCTTTGGATGAGAAGGGTTTAAGGGTTTCATTTGTTGGATGAGAAGGGTTTAAGAGTTGCATTTTTATATAGATAATTTATCATGTCGCCAAAAGGAAAGACGTTTGATGATGCAATTGTTATTGATTTCCAAGAAGGAGGACTGTATAAATTAAATGGACGCTTAGATTCAACATTGATTCACGACACTGTGAATTCAAGTGATCTATGGAATAGGATATTTTCCCACCTACACTACAAAGCTTTACCAATCATGAGCAAGATGGTAACAGGACTATGAGAGATTCAATTGAATACAGATGGTGTGTGCAAAGGTTATGCACAAGGCAAGAATGTGAAGAACCATGTTCCAAGTAGTGATAGCAGAGCCAAAGGAGTCTTTGATATTGTACACTTGGATGTATGCAAGCCGATGTCAACACCATCTCTCAATGGGTACATATATTATATATATTTTATTGATGATTACTCGTGGAAAACTTGGATTTACTTTTTGATTTCAAAAGCTGAAGTATTTGGTAAGTTCAAGGAATTCAAGGCACTAGTATAAAACCTAATAGAAAGGAAGATAATCATGTTGAGATCATACAATGGAGGATAATTCACCTTAGATGAATTCTTATATTTCTGAAAATAAGTTGGGATTGAAAGGGATCTCTCTAATCCCTATAATCCACAACAAAATGAAGTGGCATAGAAAAAGAATCGGACAATTATGGAAGCAATGAAGGCCATGATCCATGATCAATATTTACCTATGTATCTATGGGAAGAAGCTGTGATGACAACTATGTATGTACAAAACAAAAGTCCCCATCAATTTCTTGAAAACAAGAGACAAGATGAAATGTTTTTAGGACATAAGCCAGAGGTCAGACACCTGAGGATATTTGGTTGTCCTGTTTATGTGCATGTCCCCAAGAGTGTTTAGGGAGTACCTAGACAAGTTTGTAATTGTTTTCTTGGATGATATTCTCATCTACTCTAAATCTAAGGAGGAGCATGAAAAGCGTTTAAGAATTGTACTAAAGGTTTTAAGGGAGCATAAATTGTATGCCAAGCTAAGTAGGTGCATCTTTTATCAAAAGAAGATCCATTACTTGGGGCATATTATTTCAACATATGGATAGCAGTTGATCTTGAGAAAATAAAGGTCGTTAAAGGGTAGCCAATGCCAATAAATGTCATGGAGGTCAGATCATTTATGGGTCATGTGGGTTATTATTGAATATTCATAAAGGGGTGTTCAAATATTGCAATCCCAATCACTTCATTGCAAAAGAAAGGAGTGAAATTTGAGTGGACTATGAAATGTAAAGAAAGTTTTCAACAATTGAAAAGAATTTTGACAAGTGCACCCATATTAAGGATTGCAAACCTAGATGTAGACTTTGTAGTATGCACGAATGCGTGCAAGGAAGGGATCAGTGGATTCCTCAGTAAAAAATATCATGTGGTGTGTTTTGAATCTAGAAAACTAAAGGAGCATGAGAGAAATTATGCTACCCAACATTTATTTGGACATCCAACATTAAATGTTATTCAAATGAGATGGCTGGAGTTTCTTAGTGAGTATGATTTTGAAATTAAACATATTAAGGGAAAAGAAAACCAGGTGGTTGATGCACTCAACAGAAGAGCCCATGAAGTATGTGTTTCATCCATAAGCATTTATAGGACATATTTGAAGAATAAAATTCTTGAAGCAACAAATTCAACTTGTATTTACTTGCAAATAAAAGAAAACTTACGGCAAGAAAATTCACAGCAAAAATTTAAGAATTATGAATTAAAAGAAGATGGAATCCTATTCTATAGAGGCAAGGTGAATGTGCTAAATTCCATGGAGCTAAAAAATATTGTGTTAAGAGAAATGCACAAAGTTCCATATGTTGGGAACCCAAGATATCGGAAGTCCATTACAGTTGTAAGGAGCCAATATTTTAGGTCGGGGATGAAGAAAGAAGTGGTTAACTACATAGTCCAGCATCTAGAGAGCCAAAAGGTTAATAAATAGCACAAAAATCCAATAGGATTTTTGCAGCCCTTTCCCATTCCAGAATGGAAGTGGGAGGTGGTCACAGTAGATTTTATTACAAAGATGCCCATAATAGTGAAGCAACATGATTCCATGATGGTGGTGGTGGACAAGTTGACTAAGGCAACGCATTTTATTCCTGTGAAGACAACAGATAAGGCAACAAACATTACAGAAATATACATGAAGGAAGTTTCCAGGCTACATGGAGTGCCTAAGGAAATAGTTTTAGAAAGAAATTCCAATTTTACATCCAAATTTTGGCAAGGTTTGTTCAAAAGCTTTGGAATAAATTTGAATCTTAGTACAACATATCACTCGAAGTCCAATGGGAAAATAGTAAGGACAAATAAGATAATTGAAGACATGCTTAGAATGTATGTGATGGATTAGCCATCAAAATGGGAAGACTACATCCACTTAGTGGAGTTTGCCTATAATAATGGGTGTCATGCCTCATTAAAAATCAGTGATTTTGAAGCCTTGTATGGAAGAATGTGTGTCACACCAGTGAGTTGGGACAACCCAGTAAATAGAGTCATCATTGGGCCATATTTGTTAAAAGAAATGGAAGAGAAGATGAGAAAGACCAGACATAATTTAAAGGCTTCCCAAGACAAGCAGAAAAGCTATGCAGACAATAACATAATTTTCAGATATTTTAAAGTGGGAGAACATGTTTTCCTAAAAGAGAAAGAAAAAAGAAGTTCGATAAGATTGGGTTGTTGCCCAAAGTTGGAAATGAGATATTATGGGCCTTTCGAATAGGGTCAGTTGCATGAATTATAGCATTGCTTGCATCCATGAGAGTGCATAATGTATTTCATGTGTCGTTATTAAAGAAATATGTGTCTGACCCTAACCACATAATTGATTGGACTATGATCTAGGTGGAAAACGAAGGGGATTTCCCGGTGGAACTAGTACGCATCCTGAACCAGGAAGTCAAAGTGCTCAAGAACAAGGCCATAGGGTTGGTAAAGGTCTAATGGACTTGCTATGGTCCTAAATATGAAACATGGGAGCATGAAGAAACTATGCGGGAGGAATACTTGCAATTTTTTGTATATTTTGAAGAAAGTAGAAGTTGAAAAAAAAAATACAAGACTCCATTTTTGGACAACTAGAGTTCTAGAACCTCATCTCAGAAATTCTTGGTCATCACTGATAACCATAATAAAATAATGGCACAGTCTGATGGATTGAAGGCAATGAAGGGGTGCATTCCTTGGGTCAACAGGTTGAGAAGAACGAGAGATTTTGGTTTGGAGTTCTTTTGGAGGGTAAAATTTGCATGAATTTGTTTTATTTTATGAACACTGTAATGTAAAGTTGTATGTGTTTTAGAATGTGTTGTGCATTGGGGACAATGCACAATTGTAGGGGAGGGGGAATGTAACATCCCCACTATAATCCCGAGATTAATTAATGCATAATGCCAATAGGAATTTATGGTTGTGGCCAAGCGATGTAATATGAAAAATGTATTTTATGTTTTTAATAAAAATAATGTGACACCAACTGTTGGGAAATGAAGAGAGATGGGGGATGATTAATTCACTAGTGAGGGATATTCCTGAGAGTTTCTAAGAGGGGGCCCAAAGGGAAAAGGTTTATGGGTGTTAATCCAAACACAGAGTTCTAAATTTATTTGTCATTGGAGAAAACTTTTATTTCAATTTGAGTGTGTGAGAGCCCAATCATTAAACTCATGTAAGAGGGTGGGTGTGAGAGTCACATCCCATAGTTATTGGAAAGCATGGGGAAGAATCAATCAACATTGGGTAGAGTGAGCAAACAATGGTCTTGGGAAAAGAGAGGAAATTCATATGGGTAGTAACATGGAGTTTTAGACATGGAATTTATGGACATGAGTAGCAAGATAGAATAAGGGAGAAGAGCTTGGGAGCTAGAAAAACAAGGCTGGGAAAATTCTAGAGCATGTTGGACTATATTTGGAGTTGGAAATTGAAGAACCAGGTTGTCAGGACTGAAGAGTTAACTCTTGGGTGAGTTGCACTGTATCAACAAGTGTTTGATTTTGGTTTTGTTGGTAGTTTTTTTTTCCCTAGCAGTGAGATCCATTGAGTTCCTAGATGAGGCATTCCTAGCTACCTGTGCTAGAGAGACCATGATAAATGAATGGGATGCCCGATGGACTGAAAGAAGTGAAGGGGTACATTCCTTGGGTTTGGCAGGTCAAGAGGAAGAGAGTTGGAGGGAATTTTTGGAAATGCCTTCCTAATAAATTTATCTAGTCAGGACGGATCCCATGGAACCAATAAATCTTATGTTTTACTCCAAAATGTTTTTGTGTCTTTTTATTATTTACAAGACAATTATATGAACTATTAATTTCTTTGAAATTGGGAAGCCAATGGTCTCTGCATTTTTAAATTCCCAATTATTCCTCTTGTTTAAAATGTGTACTCTTTATTTAATGAAATTGCTTTTAGGTTGGCCCAAATATCTCACTTATCATTACATCCTTCATTTAATAGAGGATCCAAATATCTCAATATTGATTACCTTTTCTCCTTAAAAGAATATTCCTTTTTTTATTCAATCAATTGCTTAAAAGTGGAACCAAATATCTCAATATTGATTATATTTTCTATTTAGTGGAATAATGAACACCACACAGCTTCCATCATTTAAGGTGTGGACATAATCAAGCAGATCTTATGAATGTGTCCCACATTTGACAATGGGTGTGTGGTACTTAAAAAAAAGTATAGTTGGTTGTTGATAGGACGAGATGCCCTTGAAAAAATAGTTTAAGTTGCTTAGTGGGACCAAATGCCCCCAAAAAATAATTCATGGTTGGTCAAAAAAACCCATAATTATCTTACTTAAAGAAGAAAATGATGATAGAGGACCAAAAAATAATTCATGGTTGGTCGAAAAACCCACAATTATCTTAATTAAAGAAGAAAATGATGATAGAGAACCATAAAAGCGCTTGATTAATTGACTTTCATGAGTGGAGTTGTGATTATGTAAATTATGTATTGTTAATCCTATGTAGATCTATGATTAGCGTATGATAGGGGATTTTTTTGTGTGGATTGTTTTATATTTGTATCATAGAGGAAGAAATTGTTGGAATAATGCTTACAATAGAATTGGTTTGGATTTGGTTTGAATCAGTTGGAGATTTGTTGGAGGTTGTTGAAAGATTCTCTCAACAATTATTTCTATGTTTGGAGATATATATATACGTATAATATTGTGTGTAATATGGGTAATAGAAATTATTATTTGTGTGTATAATCTTGTGCTATGGCTTCTCTCTCGAATTTTATCTTGGTATTAGAGCATGTTCTGGCTTAAATCCCTCATGGGATGGCCAGGAAAATGTGAGAGTTTTGGGAGCCAAATCTATGTAAATATGCGTGAGAGTGGATTGTTTATTTTTATTTTTATTTGTTGTGTGTGATTTTCTATGTGTTAATTCGATGGTGTGTAAGACGTGAGTCATATGTGTGGAATTTACATGGCCATTATAGAAGGAGCCATAGATTTCATTGGCCGACCAGTACAACATTTTTCCTGTGACTATGTGATTAAGTAACAAAATTGTTGCGCGATTTTTTTCCCTGGGCTATAGCGAAGAGAAACCATCATCTACAGTGGTGACGATTGATGGAGTGCCAGGGTCATTTTTTATATTTTTATTGTGTGAAGTGCCACATCGTGTTCATCAGAATACATGGAGACTTCTTCCCAATAGCATATGTGTCCTCCATACAAAAGTGGCAACGCAATAAAGAATGGCTTGTTAATATAGGATTTTCTTCAACCTGGCTAGAGTCAAGGATTCCATATCCCTATTTACCTTTTACCAGATTGAAGGAGTACGAATGTGTCAAAATCTAAAAGGACAATTATATTAATTGATGTGTATGAATTTTGTTTGTAAAATGTTATATTGTAGAACCAATCAACGAACATAGTATCATAATCTAAATTAATGGTTCTTTACATACTTCGGTCCTATAGGAACACTTCACTGGTTTGGTTATGCATATTTTGTTATGTGTTGGTGGATCTTGTTGTGCTTCGGGCTTCAAGAACAATAGTTACAGGTTGTCCATGTATATATTATTGTATGTTTGTTTAAAGAAGGTCAGTTGTATGATTGAATACTGAAAATATCCACTAATTAGATCACTATCCTATATAAATGTCAAAATTTGCTTTTCGGGGGAATTCCACAGATGGTAGTGTATACATAGGATAATCCAGTATCGAGATTGTCCTTTAGGAGGTCAACAAATGTCAATTCTACAAATTCATCAATGATGGTCAGAAGCAGAATTATCTTAAATGAGTTGAAAATGAAGCTCGAAGTTGTGGAGAAGAAAGAGCATACACCAGAATATTTCAAACTGGATAGGAGTGTTGATGAAGACCATATCAAGAAAAATATCTATGTTGAAATTTGAGTATTGTAATTATGATATAACATTTGTAATGTAAGCATTATGGGAGGGTGTTGGAATAATGCTTACAATAGAATTGGTTTGGATTTGGTTTGGATCTGTTGGAGGTTGTTGAGAGATTTTCCCAACAACAATCTCTATGTTTGGAGATAGTTGGATCTGATTCCAACTATATATACGTGTAATATTGTGTGTGTAACATCCCCGACCATCAACCCCACTGTCGGGCAATGCTACTATGTGGAATAACACTTATAAAGTATGCATTTAAATGAAGTTAAATGACTTAACATAGAGTAAACACATAATTACCACTAACATACAGAATTAATTAGAATTAACAATAATTCCACTTGCAATCGAATGCATGATAATATTACAAGCATCACAGATATGCATTTTAATTCAAATTAAACACATAATGATACTTATCTTTGAAACAATAGTAACTCCACCAACTACGTGCATACCTTCCATGAACCTCCCAACCTTAGATCATGTTTCTCATCACGCTTAGCAATGGGTCACCCCCAAGCTAGAACTAAGCTCCACCCCGGGTAAGGGAATCCTAGACTAGGCTAAGGTTACAGGAAAATTGCAGAGAGAAACTGAAAGGATTCTCTCCAAGAGCCTTCTTACGCCCACTACTCGCAGACTCTCATTACCCACATGCCTGTTCCACCCGGGAGTATACACCTTCACAAGAACAATCCATCGATGGTTCACCTCCCTCTCTAGGTCTCGACAACAGACTAGATCAAGAATTC
>JZKD02S0862745.1:0-14218 GCA_000966675.3 Picea glauca
ATACAACTTCTATAGTCTTTGTTCTTCTCTACTCTCTCTTTCTCTACAACTCTATTCTTACAAATGAGAATAATGATACATTACAATACATACGAGGGAGATTTCTCGAGTTTTCCCTCCTACAACCTCAAGCTATCTAATCGAATTAAAGCCTACATCTACTTTACATTCATTACATTAATTGTCTACAACCGACAGATGAGGGAAATGCTCAAGATATGCGTTACAATCCCCAAAAAATTTAAGAGCACTTATGTCTCTCCATATATTACATTAATGTGCCATTGTTTTGAAATTTAAAATATCTTCAAAATGTGCATTGGTGCATATCCAGCTATCCTCCGCTTGCGCTTTCTTGCGATGCTCATGCATCATACTCCTCTGGCTGAAAAAATTCATGGGATCCCATCCATGAGCTCCTGCATCGTCTGTCCATGTTTCTGGATATCTTCTTTGCTTTCCTAACTGGCATCTTCAATCCGGTGTCCTTTCCACTTTATCAAATATTTAAAATATGTCTTCCTCTAGGTCTTATTACCAACTCTCTGATCAATTATCTTTTCCATATGTGACTTTTCAACTACAGGCATTTGTTTGACCCACTAAACTTCTCTCTGATTTTCTTTCCCATCTTCTTCATATACTTTGTAAGGATACATATTTGTTACATTGAATATGGGTGATATGCCCACATCATCTAGAAATTCTATATCATAAGCAATTGCCTCAAATTTCCTCAAAATATTACACGGCCCTATCTTTTTTATCTTCATCTTATTATATGTTCCCCTTGGGAACCTTTCTTTTCTTAGATGTGCTAAGACTAGATCTCCCACTTCAAATTGAATATCTCTTCTATGTTGATCTTCTCTACGCTTGTATTCCTGGTTGGAATTCTGCAACTTCTCTTTAATCTTATTGTGGATCTCTTGCATCTCTGCTACAAAATATTCCGCTCCGGCACTTCTAAACTCATTCTGCTCTAAGTCTCTCAAATAAGATAATCCTCTTGGCTGTGTTCCATACATTATCTAAAATGGGATCTGTAATGTACTATTGTTAGGTGAGTCATTATATGAAAATTCCACTTGCGGTAGAATCTGATCCCACTGACTATGATGTTCAATGACTAAACTTATCAATAAGTCTCCCAAACTTTGATTTACTACCTCAGTTTGTCCATCCATTTGGGGGTGATATGCTGAGCTAAAAGATAGATTCTTCCCCATATTTTTCCATAGTGTCCTCCAGAAATGACCAACAAATTTGGTGTCTCTGTCTGAAACAATACTCTTGGGTAAGCCATGAAGTCGAAAAACTTCTTTGAAAAACAGGTTTGCAATGTGTGTTGCATCACTGGTTTTCTGACATGGAATGAAATGTGTCTTTTTTGAGAATCTATCGACTACCATGAATATGGAATCACAACCTCTCATTTTCCTCGGTAGTCCTAACACAAAATCCATTCTTACCGCATCCCACGGCCTCTTTGGTACTGGAAATGGTTGATACAATCCTGTATTCTGTATATTCCCCTTTGCGTGTTGGAAAATTCGACATATGTTGACAAATTTATTGACATATGTCCTCATATATGGCCAATAATACAAATTGTTCAGTTGCACAAATTTCTTTTCATGGCCAAAGTGTCCATCCAATCCCCCACTATGCTTTTCCTTCAAAAGGTTTTCTCTCATAGAAATCTTCGGGATACACAATTAATTTCCTTTGAATAGAAATCCATCCTAGATCAAGTATTCAATCCATTGACTTCGATCTCTCAGAACAAGATTCTCACATGCTTCATAAGCATCCTTGAAATCTAAATAATCTCTGTACATGTCCTTAAGGCTATCAAAACCTAAGGTTTTCACACGAAACTCCTGCAGAATCAAACATCTCCTACTCAATGCATCAACAACCTTGTTAGCATTTCCAGAAATGTGCTTTATAACAAAAGTAAAGTTCTACATAAATTCAACCCATTTTGCATGTTTCTAGTTCAATTTCTCCTGTCTGGTTATAAACTGTAAGGCCTGGTTGTCGCTGTACAAAATGAACTATTTTGGAACCAGGTAGTGCCTCTATTTCTTCAATGCTTGTATGATTGCATAAAACTCTTTATCATACGTGGAATAATTCCTCTTGGCATCGTTCAACTTCTCACTGAAGTATGAAAATGGTTTATTGTCTTGACTTAAGACTGCTCCAATCACAAATCCACTTTTGTCACATCTCACTTGAAATGTCTTACTAAAATATGGCAGAACCAAAACTCTTTGTCCAGTTATCTTTTCCTTCAACAACTTGAAACTTTTCTCTGCTTCCTCTGTCCAATGAAAAGATTTATGTATTTTCTTGACTGTGTCCATCATTGGTGCACAAATTCCACTAAATTTTTTTATGAACTTCCTGTAAAAACTAGCTAGTCCATGGAAGCTTCTGACTCCAAAGATATTTCTTGGCGACAACCATTCTTTCATTGATTTTACCTTCTCAAGATCCATCTTCAACTCGTTCGAAGAGATCACAAACCCCAAATAAATGAGTTTTGTCTTCATGAAAGACGACTTCTTCATATTTATTAGCAACTTCTCTTTTTGTAACCTCCTCATCACTAGATTTATATGTCTCAAATGTTCTTCCTCGGTTTTACTGAAGATCAATATATCATCAAGATACACAATTACAAACTTCCCAATTAAATCTTTCAAGACTTTGCTCATCAATCTCATAAAATCACTTGGTGCATTTGTCAAACCAAACGACATGACAAGCCATTCATACAGTCCTTCATTTGTCTTGAATGTTGTCTTCCATTAATCACCTTCCCTCATTCTAATATGATGATATCCCCTTTTCAAATCAATTTTTGAAAAAACCTTTGCTCCACTCAAGAAATCCATTAAGTCATCCATCCTGGGTAAAGGAAATATATACTCGATGGTGATTTTTTTTATAGCCCTCAAGTCTGTACACATCCTCCATCCACCATCCTTCTTCAGACTTAACACTGTTGGCACAATGCATGGACTCAAGATTTCTCTAAGCAACCCTTTGTCCATCAAATCCTGGACTTGCTTCTTAACTTCTTCATTCTCCCGTGGTGTCAATATATATGCTACTTTGTTTGGTAAACTTTCTCCTGGTATAAGGTCAATGTGATGGCTTATACTTCTAATGGGCGACAATGAACAAGGTAAATCATCCACCAATATATTAGTGAAATTCTCCAACATTTCCTCAATATCCTTAGGTAGATCATCTATTGACGTACTGGTCAAGATGACTCTAGGTTTTCTCACCACAAAAAACTGCATTTCTTCATCTTTATTGACTTCATCCAGAAGTTCCTTCCAACTCATGAGAAGAATAGTATTTCTTGTTTCTTCTTTCACCTTCTTGTCTTCAATAGGAAGAAACATATGCATCCTACCATTCTTCTCCAAGGTGTATGTGTTCTTTCTTCTATCATGAATAAAATTCTTGTCATATTGCCAAGGCCTCCCCAACAAAATATGACAGACATCCATGGGAATAACATCACAGAAGATCTCATCTCTGTATCCCCCTATCTTAAATTCAGCTAAACATTGTTTAGTGATAGTTACCTGATGTCCTTTTTGCAACCACAAAACCTTGTATGTGGTTGGATGCGAAAATGTTTCTAATTCTAGATTCTCCACCATTTCTGTGGATACTAGATTATCCGTACTTCCACTATCAACAATTACCTTGCATACCCTATAGTTGGTCTTGCAAGCAGTTCTTAAAAAATTGTTCCTTTGGACTGGATTCTCCATCTCTTTCTCTGGCTTCAAGAGAATTTTCCTCATCATTAAGGATCTTCCGCCTTCTACATATTCTTCCTCAACATTTCGCCTTTGCGCTTATGAAATGTGAGCTTTGCCTCCTCCATCCCTTTTTCTATCAGGACATTCAAAATATTGGTGTCTGATATTTCCACAGACAAAACACTTTATTTCACCTCCTTTGCCTCTTCCTCTTCCTCTGGCTCAAAGAAAAGTGTTCCTATCGATGTATTGTCCTCCTTGTGATATTCCTCCCCTTTCTAGGTGGTTATGAGGTTTATTTTCTTCATCCTTGGGCTGCTGTACTCTGTCTTAGGAAATTTCTTTGCCTCTGATCTGAATTCTACCTCTTCCCTTTTGACCTTGTTTTCGGGCCAATTTCACTTCTGCCTTTGAAGCAGTTTTATAAGCATCTTCCACATTCATGATTTTCACCATGCTCATCTCATCTTGAATCTCTTGTCTCAGGCCATTCATGTATCTGCTGACTTTTGCATCATCTCTCTCATGATGACCAGCTCTAATGTTGAGTCTGTAAAATTCTTCAGTGTATTCATTCATTGTCATCCCTTTCTGTCTCAAATTCTCCATTCCTCAAAATAGATTAATTTGGTAATCTCTAGGTATAAACTTGGCTTTCATATTTTGTACCATCTTATCCCAGCTTTTGATTCTTTGTTTTCCTTTGCAATGCATGTCAGCCTACAGTTCATCCCACCACAATGATGCATGCCCTTTTAGTCTAGTGACAACGTGCTTTACTTTCTTATACTCTTCGATATCCTCATAATCAAAGTAATTATCCAGATATCTAAACCAATCTAGAAGCTCCTCAATGTCTAAGTTGCCTTCATACATCAGGATGCCCATTTTTTCTCTGGCCCCTATTCTTGCAACAACTTTGAATAAACGTTCTTATACATCATCTTCGGCTACAACTTCTTCTTCGGCTCTGGCTTCGTTTTCACTTTCGACCTCACTGATATCTCTAGTATCAGGTGTTTGCCTCTGTGTTGTCTCCATAGCATCCAATCGAGCATGAAGTTATTTCATTTCCCTTTCCATGACTGGATCGGGCATGGGTCTCTCTTGATGTCTCCTTGGAAACATTATTTCAATCTATCCATGCATAATTCAAATCACAATTGTCCTCTATCTTCCTTCTACAGAAAACACAAGTTGTTAGCTCTTATACCACCTGACGCAATACGCCTACCTCAGCAGGGTCTGCTTGACCTCCTGGTCTTTGGATCTTCCTATTTCCTTGAGCTGAAATGACTCCTCGATTCCTACTTGAACCTTCAATGCATATAATAGCATATATACTTCTAGAAGTTACGCCCACATGAACAAGCACTAGGTGTGAAACTTCACTCCACGTGACCAATGGCATGACCACTGACTTAACCTGAATAGATATTCAAGTTTCGCGACTTCACGTTTCACGATTTCATGATTCCTGTTGCGAGTTTCCCCAACTCCTCTGCTTCTTGAAACCCCAAAAAGGGCTAATGGTCCACTAGGTACTCCCTTATGTGTCCATCATATGACCTCTAGTCAAGTCCTCGGGCCTCACCTTTGAGTGCGTCAAAATTTTGCGACTCGTCAGTACACGATGTGACTCTTCTCCCTTTTCCCGAAGTCCGAACTCGCAAATTCTTTTCTATGGATCAACGGTCCTGATTCTTCCTCAATCTGACAGTCTAGATTTCATCGAGATTTTTTGTATCAGAGATTCTCGAAAATAGTTCCTCCACACTTTCGACTTCCCAAATGATGATATCTCAGAGCGCCTAATCAACAACTCTCATTCCTCCATATCTAACGGCTATTAATCCTTCTGGGCTTGCGAGTGTTGAAAGACACTTAGTCTTAACCTCCCCACTGATCCACTGGATCCAACGGTCCACGAATATCTACGCTTCTCCCTCTAAGAAACTCAATCATCTGTTCAAGTTCTCAAAGACTCCTGGCCAAATAACTTGGCATCTTTGCTTCTAAGCTTGGTTTCTGTGAGATGACTTCGACCCTCGTCCTTCCTTTGAACTTTCCAAGACTCTATCCCTCCTGAGCTTGAATCTTGCTGCAAACTCAAGGATTCCAAGGGATTCTTGAACGCACTCCTTGTGGCCTTCATGATAATCCCTGATTATCTTAAACCTTCCAACTCTGCACACTCATTGCGACAACAGTTCTTTGGCCACTCACCTGGTTGGAAAAATTCTAAGACTCCAACCTGCTTGTGCACACCTTGCATGAATCTGTGATTTACTTGCACTTCTTCTAGTATGAGAAAAACGATATCCCTCCTGAGATTTCTGAGATAAAACTCAGAATCTTGTCAATGCACTCCTTGCGGACTTTCACTACACTCCTACGAATTCTTAGGATGAGAAACAATTGAAACTCATATTCTCTCTCTTATAGACTTCATATATTCAACATGAAATCATACAAACAAAGCATTGAAACAAATGCATAACAAATCATATAAGAAAACTGTAAACATACCATTCAATAGATGCAAACAATATTCATAACAACACCATGAAATTGAAGCAAAGTATTCTTATATTAACTCAAGTGCTTATGTACATGGGTTCTATAGCAACAACTATCTTCTTATACAACTTCTACAGTCTCTATTCTTCTCTGCTCTCTCTTTCTCTACAACTCTACTCTTACAAATGACAATAATGATACATTACAATACATATGAGGGAGATTTCTTGAGTTTTCCCTCCTACATCGTCAAGATATCTAATCAAATTAAAGACTACATCTAATTTACATTCATTACATTAATTGTCTACAACCGACATATGAGAGAAATGCTCAAGATCTGCGTTACAATCCTCAAAAAATTTAAGAGCACTTATGTCTCTCCAGATATTACATTAATGTGCCATCCTTTTGAAATTCAAAATATCTTCAAAATGTGCGTTGGTGCGTATCTAAATTTCCTCCACTTACACTTGCTTGCGATGCGCCTACATCAAGCTCTTAGCCCTATATATTTCACTCAAGGAAACACCTGCGATATATTGGGGTGCGCACAAAGAAACAATTAAGGACTGGTACCAATGTAAGAGACTATTGTGCATTAGATTTGGTGCAGTGCAAGGGAGCAATAAGATGCAGAGATATGATGGACAAGGGGGAACCAACAAAGTATTTGAAGAAGTGAAGAATGATATGGAGGATGACACCACTAGAGGAGTGACCTCTCCACTTCATTTGTACATTGGAAGGAATTCCATAAAACGGGTATGTAGACCAGGAACTGTGTAGAGGAACTACATAATGGACAACATTACAAGATAATTTTATAGTAACCTTCTCATTTGAACATGAGAACCCCAACATGGATTCAACACTCAAACATATAAGAGGAGTGTTATTTAGTGATGGACGAGAGGTTTAACTCATGATAGAGTATCAACAAAAGAACAAACAGATAGTCAAGGAACTACTGTCATGTTATCATGTGGAAGAAGAAACACCAACTCAAGATGACCCACACAACATTCAGATTACAAAAATTGAAGGAGAAAGAGAGGTGGAAGGTCCATCTTTGGAATCAGAAGTATTTGTTGCACCTATCAAAGTGAATAAATTCAACATTGGCACAACTGATAATCCTAAAATGGCAAGTATTGGATATTATTGGGGTTAACAAACAGTGGAAAGAATAACAGAGTTATTGCGCAAATACAGTGACATGTTCCCAACAAATTTTATAGAGATGAAAGGAATAACAGGAGATCTAGGAGAGATGAAGGTACCTCTCAAACTTGAGGCTATATCTATCAGACATAGACCTTATATACTAAATCCAATATATAAGCAGAAAGTGAAAGTAGAAATTGACAGAATGTTGGAAGTTGGTATCATAGAACCAGTAGAGGAATCTGAATGGATAATCCCTATGGTAGTTCAAGAGAATAAACAAGGGAGGATAAGGATTTGTGTATATCTGAGGAAATTGAATGATTCTTTCCTAAATGATCCTTTCCTACATGATCCTTTCCCTACAACATTCATAGATGAATTCCTAGAGAATGTGGGAGGCCAAAAAGCATACTCATTTACATATGGATTCTCAGGTTACCATCAGATCAAGATATCCCCATAAGATAGGTACAAGACTACTTTTACCATAGAATGAGGATCCTACCAGTACATATTCATGCCTTTTGGACTGAACAATGCACCAACCATATTTTCAAGAGTAGTCATAACTGATTTTAAGGAATTTATACATCAGTTCTTAGAAGTGTATCTGGATGACTAGACAATATACAGTCTATTAAAATACCATGTGGAAGTGTTAAGGATGATGTTGGAAACAGGAAGTGTTAGATATCATTTAATATCAAGAAGTTCATCTTTGGAACACCTTTTGGAATATTATTGGGCCATATAGTGTGCAAACAAGGCTTGCTAGTAGATCTTGCCAAGATTGTAGTTATTGTCAATTTACCACCACCAAAATCAGTGCAATGATTGAGAGAAAATCTGGGACATACACGCTACTATAGAAAATTTATAAAAGGGTATGCACAAATTACTGTGCCAATGGAAAAATTGTTAAAGAAGGATACTAAATTTCAGTGGAATGAGGAATTCCAACAGGTTTTGGACACCCTAAAAGAAAAGATGGTCACAACACCTATTATAGTATTCCCATATTGGGAAAAGACTTTTCATGTACATGTAGATGCATCATCCATAGCACTTGGAGCAATTCTAGCATAGCCAGGAGCAGGGGATTTGGACCATCCTATAGCATTTGTAAGCATAAAACTGTCAGAATCATAGCAGAACTACAATACTATAGAAAAATAAGGCCTAGATATGGTCTATGCACTTTAGAAGTTTAGACATTACTTACTGGGAAAACACTTTAAGATGTTCACAGCTCATTCAACCCTCAAATACCTAGTCAATAAGCCAGTGTTGGGGGGGAGGATATGTAGATGGATATTGTTATTTCAGGAATTTGATTTTGAAGTGATAGTCAAACCAAGGAATTTGAATGCAATACTTGATCACCTGTGAAGGGTAACGAATGGAGAAGAACCTACCAACTTGGAAGCCAACTTTCCTAATGTGTAGTTGTTTTCAATCCAAGTTACTGATGGATATTTTTCCGACATTATTGAATACTTGAGTATAGGGATTGAGCCACAAGAGTTTAAAACTATGCAGAAGAAGAATCTGGTAGTCAGAGTTGTAGACTATCAATTGATTGCATGGCACTTATATAAAATGGGCGCAGACAACATTTTGAGAAGATGTGTACTAGAACATGAAAGGCCTAGGATTTTGGTAGAAGCTCATGATGGAACAGTTGTAGGACATTATGTAGGAAAATCTATCGTGCAAAAGGTATTGCACGTAGGATTATGGTGGCCAACAATTCACAAAGATGATAAGGAATATTGTCAGAGATGTGATGTTTTTCATAGGGTTGGTAAACCTAATAGAAGGGATGATATTCCACTAAGACAAAAAGTAAATTTGTAGGTATTTGAAAAATGGGAAATAGACTTTGTGGGACCAATTAATCCACCAGCAAAAAGGTCAGGAGAAAGATATATCATTACTGCAACAGAATACTTAACAAGATGGTCAGAAGAAGCACCAGTAAAAGGATGGATCACAGAGACAACAACACACTTCTTGTTTGAGCAAGTTGTTATCACTCTATAAATTCCCAGAGGTTGTCGAGAGGTAGAAGAAATTTATCAGAGGTAACTTTATCCAACCACTTTGAAACTGGGATCTAGCCCTTCTAGTTTCAGAGAGGGATCTCTCTATGAGATTTAGATATGTTTGAGGTTTTAGATATTAGGCTAGTTAAATAAATAGGACTATGTTGTTTTGTTTTATAAAATGGCGGAAATATTGCTTACGCATCCATTGGGATATGCGGTATGTGTTAAGGTTTGAGATCTAAGAACAAATTTTATAAGGTTTCTTCGCAGGGAAGGATAATACCAATGTTGGATCCTTTATAAATTAAAGTGATGGATAGAAGAAATAGATGAGAAAATCAACTATAATAAAGAAGCATTCAAGAATTTCTTTATCACAATATCAGAAGATAAACATTTAGATCTTTAAAAGCCAGAAACAAAGTATACGAAGATAAATTCTACAACTTTAACTTCTCTTAAATGATCAGATGTAGAAAACATGATGACAACGAAGAAAGATAAACCATTTAATGAAGAGGAGTAAATATCACCAACAGTTAACACGCAGGAATCCTGTGAATTTATCCCTTTTTATTACTGGTAGACCTCTTGAAAAAGATTACAGTGCTTACATCTTTCTTGGGCGTAAAGATCAACCCTTAGTACTTCGAAGTTTGAAGTGTTTATAAGAAAGATTACAAACAATCCCTTCATTAATGATCAGGACGTGGTGGAGTCTAAATCTAACTAACTAGATAACAAAATACAAAAATATAGGAATTGCTAATGATATGTCGGATTCTCCATGTTGATTTTGGGGAAGGTTGTTGGCAAGTCATCAACTTGACTTTGACTACTCTGCATGCTGACTTGGATTGTACACCTCATCTATTACTCGATCAGATTGCACAGATCCTCCCATATCTTTTGATTGGGAATGATGACTTTTAGTAACCTTCTGTAGACTTCATCCATCTCTGTATATTTGGCGAAAGTTGGCTTGGTGATGAAAATATACTTGATTTCATGTTGGATACTGAGGTCCAACTATAGAGTCTCTAAAAATGACTTGCTTGTTATGCTACCCTATATTCCTGAAAACTTAGAGCTATACTTTTCCACCATGGCAATCGTTTTCTTGTAGTTGGACAAAGTCATCAACTTTTCATTAAAAACCAGTAAACTGGGAAGACCTTTCTTTTGCAAAGCATCAATCTTTCTAAAGAATATATGAACTCCAATATCCATGTTCTGGGCTCTCTCCTCCAATTGTAACATTAGTCCTCTCTTGGTCAGAACTTTCTTAACCTCGAGGATAGTCTTTGTCCTATCCTCGATTTCCAGAATTTCTAGCTCCTCCTTAGTCTTCGAATTCAGAAACCTGATGATTTCATTTGCCTCTGTGGGAATTTCTCCCAGCTCTCTCTTTTTCCTATCAATGGCCTACCTGCTCCTCAACACCAATTCACGCTGCTCAAACATGATCCACACAAGTGGCCAAATTTCTTCCATGGATTTTGAGACATCCATCCAAATGTTCTCCTTGGCTTCTGCTAGTTTTTTGCCCAAAATTGTTTGCTTATGCAGCTGTTGTAGTTCCTTCTTAAGTTTTTCTGATGTGTGCCTCTCAGTGTTGTAGCTGGCTTGGAAAGAAGATTTAAGTTTCTATAGGTTCTCTTTCTCTTGTTTCAGTCTTTTGATTTCTACTCCTTGTATGGTCATCTCCTCCATTGACTTGGCTAGAGTTTCAGATGTTTCTAGAACTGTCAGTGGGGTAGTTGACGAAAGTTCTATTGTGGTAGTTGTTGATGTTGTCATCGTGCTAACTCCTGTGAGGGGGAATGCGCTCAGTGGAATGACTTCCATGGGATCTGTCTGTTCCTTTTCCTTTACTAATCTTTCCATCTCTACCTCCATTTCCTTGATCTGTGTGTTCTATTCCATGATTAACTTTAGCATTTCTTCCTTTTGGCCTTCTGTCTCGGCCATCTCTTTGGCCTGTGAGTCTTTACTAGTTGGAAATTTTAATTGTTTCCTCAAGGATGCTATGTCAGCATTCTTTTTCTTTAGAAGTTCTTCAACTACTTTCACATTAGAGGGGTCGTACCCAATTTTAAGTACCATCTCTTCTAAATATTTGATCCTTTTGTCCTTTGAAAAAGATGATACTTTCTCTAGATTTAGTTGAGTCTGAACATTGTTCAGAGAAACCTGCAACTTTGCAGTAGTTGTCGAAGTGTTTGCCAATGTTGAGAAAATCATTTCTCTAGTTTGTCTATGTAAGTCCATTTGGTTAGCTAGATGTAGCTCTCCAACATCAAACTTGAAAGTTGACCTTTTGTAATCAGAAGTTTCCTTTGGTTGAGTCACCTGTGCCTGCAAGAAGTCCATATGCATTCTCCCCTTTTAAGTATCAAAGGCGAAGAGAAGTCTATGTTGTGTTGTTGATGTTTGTTTCCAAAATTGGGCATAGGTGCTGGTGGTCAACATCTCATTCTTTTTATTAATCAGATTGTATTTTTCAAAAATACTTAGTCTTGCAGATCCTTGTGATGGTTGAGTGGTCAAGGTGGTGTCAGTCTTCTTCTTTGATGAAGAGATAGACATCATTTGTTGAATACTTGAGAACAATGGTGAATTTTCTCCCTCTACTACTGTAGTAGACTGAGTATCTTCTTTCCTAGATATGTCAGAGGTATGACTGGTCTTGGGATTTTTCCTGTAAACCTAGAAATCCTCTACTGAGACTTCATTGACTGACAGGGATAATTCTTTTATGGGCCTCTTCTCTACTGGTGCCTATGGAGTAATGGTTTGTGAAACACTAGCTGAAGGAGGTTGTTGTTCTGACTCTTCCAATGTGTTCATTTCCCACTCTGTCTGATTCATGAACTTCTCAATTTCTGGTTTGGGAACATGAGCATATGGAGAGATTTTATTTTTTATCCCGGTTTCTAAAATAATTCCACAAGGATCATAGTGCCATGGGAAACTGATGTTGAACTTCATATCCTTCAAAATTTTATCGACCATTGCCCCTGCAGCTCGGTTGTTACAGATGAAAGGTCCTATCTATCATTTGATCCTCAATTGATGTTTCTTCTTGAAGTCTACAAAATGAATATCATTTGAGTTAATCATTTGCGTAATATATTCTGAGGCGAATATGCACACGGGAAAATATCTAGGCAATTTGTAGGGAGCCAACTCACATCCATAAATTCTAATCTTTGTGTGGTTCTATTTCAGGTACCAGTCTTTGGCCTTGGCGAAGTCTGAGAGATGTAGAATTCATTGGATTTATTCATTTATCCTTGGTTCTTGTCTACCTCTATGCATGCTTACCACTGGGTGGTTAAACTGATCTATGAATTGATTAAAAGTGAATTTGGGTGACTTCTTTCTCAGTAGTGACATCTAGAATATGACCGCTTGTGGTTTTCCATTCTGATCTAGCTTCTGCATGGAAAACATAAACTTGTCTACTTGGAAAAACATGAACAAATATGTCAGTATTGAAGAGTACTAGAACATGCCTTCTGTGGTAAACTTGAAAATTTGTTCGTGAATGTTCTCAGCCAAAACACTGTTGTAGTCAAACTACGTTGTGGCCCTTTCCTCGGTAGAGAAAATATATAGATAACCCAAGATTGGCTCATCTACCCACTCATCTTAGTAGTATCCAAGTAGAATGTAAAGAGAAGAAATAATTTGATTTCCTTTTGCTGAGAAAATTGATGACTGATATGGGGGATTTTCTTTGGGTAATGGGGCACTCTCAGGGAGAAAAAGCTCAAAAATTTGCACTCTCTGGAGAAAATACAACTTTTGATACATTTCAATTAGGATCTCAATGGTAAATGGAGAAAAGGATTTGGCTCTGGGTATTTGCAACATCTGGTCAATGGCTTTGGGTGTGACAGTGAACAGGGTCTCTCCAGAGGATGAAACAATATCTCTTTGATCGGGAAGGTAGTGCGCCTGACACTTGAGGGTGAACTCGGGGAAATGATGAATTTGGGGAAAAAGATACAGTGGGAGATTGGACTCCCAGAGTCCAATCTTGTCATTCTGGTCTAAGAAAGTGTCTCTGAACCACGGGTGTAACTCGGCCAAATCAAATTCACATTTAGGCTTTGAAATAAAATAATATTTGTTGGCTAGAGGGATCCGGTCGAGGTCGACAGGAGGCAAGAGGAAAGGATTTTCCTCAACTTCTGATTGTTTGGACTTTGACACCATCACTTCACTTGATACCTGCAGAATTTTGAAAAAATAAATGATGTTGATTGTGGATTCGAGGGATTAGTGGAGGTTGTAGATGGAAAATGCACAGAGAATAGTGATTTCATAGGTGTTTGGATTGTGAAATATGGAGGAAAGGTGAAAAAACAGGATTATTTGGGCAAATGGGTATCCGTTGGAGGCGTGGGGGACAGGTCAGCATGCTAATGGATATATTTTCCTATATTAGTTATCCAATTGATACCTCATGTATGAGGTGGAAGGTGAAGGATGTGTGACAGGTGCACGAGGTTGATATGGAAGGCAGTGATTGGAGGATAAGTGAATGGGATATGACGTGTAATGGGTGAGTGGAGGAGAATATGTTGGCGGAGTAATGAGACATGACTTATAAGCGACAAGTAGTGGAGTGTGATGTCACAGGATGGTAGGGGTAGTGGAGTGTGATGTCATGGGACA
>JZKD02S0862800.1:0-14218 GCA_000966675.3 Picea glauca
TTGTTGAAGAGCCCTCCCTTCCCGATGCTACCCAGGATCCCACTGACCCACCTGAAGTTGACCCACTCATTTCCTTGCATGCCCTCACTGGCTTCTCTACTCCACAAACCCTCAAGTTCATTGGATATATTAAGCATAGGAAGGTCATCATCCTTGTTGACAGTGGTAGCACCCACAATTTTATTCATCGTCGCATTTCCCAGGAAACCAATTACTATATTCGTGTTGTCAATAATTTTCAAATCATGATAGCCAATGGTGGGTCCATGAATGTGGTGGGAGTTTTAAAAATGTACGTATTCAAATTGGACATTACCACCTAAAATCTCATATGTTTTCCATTGAAATGGGTGGTTGTGACATTGTGTTAGGTGTTGAATGGTTACTCACTTTGGGTCCCATTCTTATGGACTTTAAGGAATTAACAATGCAATTCCAATAGGAGGGAAAAAGGTATCACTTCCAAGGTCTCATAGTTGGTTCTCCTGAGATCATCGGTTCCCATCACATGGAAAATCTCCTCAAGAAAGGCCAATTTTTGGCTCCCTTATCTCTTGTGGCAATGCTTCCAAATTAAGACAGATCATCAAAGCCTCAAGTATTTTTTGGAGCAACGAACTTCCTCTCCAAAGCAACAAAAATGGGTAACTAATCTCTTTGGATATGATTATGAGATCATTTATAAGAAAGGAAAATAAAATGTGCTTGTTGACTCTCTTTCTCGAAAATATGAATATGAAGGGTCCCTTTTCTCCCTATCCTTCATTGTACCATATTGGCTCCATGTTGTTCGACAAGAATGGCTACAAGATCCTAAAATTTCACATCTGATCCAAAAATTGCAAGCCAATTCTCCTGTTTCCCCAGGGTACTCTTGACACAATGATGAGATTCGCTACAAAGGCCGTTTGTATTTAAGTAAACAGTCACAACTTAAATCCATGGTGCTTTCTAAGCTTCATGCTACACCCATATTTGGGCACTCAAGGTTTACCAAAACCTATGACCGGGTCAAATATTATTTTTTCTGGGATGGTATGAAAACGTATGTTTTCACTTTTGTGGTAGAATGTGATGTTCGTCAGTGTAACAAGGGAGAAACAATCAAATCTCTTGGCACACTCCAAATGCTTCTGATTCCACCCGTTATTTGGAGGGACATCTCTATGGATTTTATTGTGGGATTACCAAAATCAAGAAATAAATCAGTCATCATGGTGGTAGTTGATCGTCTTTCCAAGTATGCTCATTTTTGTGCTCTTCAACAACCATTTACCGCATCAATGTGGCTCAATTTTTCATGGATCATGTCTTCAATCTTCATGGCATGCCTCATTCTATTGTTTCTGATTGAGATCCCACTTTCACCAGCAATTTTTGGCAAGAACTATTCAGGCTACAGGGCACCCAATTGCATCTCAGCACCGCCTATCATCCCCAGACTGATGGTCAAACTGAAGTTTTCAGCAAGTGTTTGGAGACTTATTTGAGGTGTTTTCCTTTGAAAGGAAAAATCAATGAGATCAATGGTTACCATTAGTTGAATGGTGGTACAACACATCTTACCATACAACTACTCACATGACTCCTTTTGAAGCAGTATATGGACAAAATCCACCTTTCGTTCTCTCCTACATGCGAGGTGTCTCGAAGGTCTAGGCGGTTGACCAAACACTTACAGCTCGAGAAGCTATTCTTCGTACCCTCAAAGAGAATTTGGTCATGGCTCAGAATTTAATGAAACAACAAGTCGATCAAGGTCGCTCAGAATGTTAATTTTCTAAAGAAGACCAAGTATTTCTTTGACTGCAACCTTATAAGAAAACGTCACTCAAGGTCGAGCATTTTCAAAAGCTGGTGCCCAAATTGTATGGTCCTTATATAGTTCTCAATTGTGTGGGATAGGTGTCCTATTAGTTAGTTTTTCCTAGTCTTTATAAGCTCCATCCTATTTTTCATGTCTCCTACTTAAAGAAGGTGATTGGAACTAAGTTCCAAACTCAAACCAGCCTTCTCGAGTTGGATGAAGAAGGATCCATCTGGTTGCAGAAACAAGCAGTTTTGGACCAGTGTGAGTGTCGTCTTCGTCAGTGCACCATCAAGGAAGTGTTAGTATAGTGGAAAGATACAACTCCTGCAGATGCCATCTGGGAGCCAACTAACACTCTACAATGATTTCCTCATCTCAAGCCTCGAGGACAAGGTTTATTTTAAGGGGGAGGGCATGTTAGGGACCTAACCTACCTAACCCCTCAAGTGGGTAGAATAATATATTTCCATGTAATAAAGGTCAATGTTAATAAGGCCTAGCAATAAGGAGGAAAAAGTCAAATGTAAGAAGACCTAATAGAAGCTTCCACTTCTAGAAGGATCTTCCTCTGGATTGTTATTTTGGATAGATAGATTTAGTATAAATAGGAGTAGAGGGTATGAGAAGTTTTGTCTTGAAGATATATTGTAATAGATCTCTTCTCTGTTGGATTTTTCCCCATCGAAGAGGCAAGTGAACCTTTTTTCTATCAATAAAGGTATAATTATGTTGTTTTGGTTCCATCTAATTTGTTTTTCTATTGTTATCTATGTAGTATTTTCATATTTTGTTGTTATCTCGGTGTTATTTTTTGCATTATTTCTCTTCTCTGCTAATATAATAGACCTGGTACCTTACATGCTCTAGGGTGGATTTGGCCTATGGTTGGGTGACAATATTTCTATATCATCTATAGAGAAACAAGCACACCTATTATTCTAACAGTTTATGGGCCCACACTATCTTTGAATAGTCTAACCACTTGAAGGTATATTAGGAGGTTTTTCTCAGTTACAGTTGCAACTATAGCCAAATCTTTTGTTGCAACAACGAAACCCTAACCCTCGTGTTGAGGAACCTTAAGTGAAGAAATTGACCTAATTCCTAGATAACCTAGTGTGCCCTAGCCTAGCGCACCTCTTGGTACTCTCAGCAAGCCAAGACATCAAGTTTGAGTTGTTGGTCAAAGTCAAAGGTTGACCAAGTCAAAACAGTCATGACTTACTCTATGAAGTTAGAAAACAAGTTAGAAGAGGTTTCTAACATCAGAGCATGGAAGAAAAGGATTGACCTCATCCTTGCCAAGAATAAATGTTGGATATCGTGAAAGGAAAGAGAATGGAACTACAGTTTGAAGCAGGAAAAGAGAAGGAACCTCAAAACATGGCAATCATGAAGACAAAAGACCTAGCATGAAGAAAGTGTATGTTGTGCCCAAGAGAGATCTACTAAAAGGAACATTATGAGGTTTACCAATCCTCTAGCAGCTAAAGGTATGGTCCAACAAATTCATTCTAAGGTTTACCATCACATATGGGTAACAAAGGTATGTACCTATACATGTTCTTTTAATTTGTATCATTATCATGAATGTGTTTTTAGGAAATGTACAAGGTCTCTTGTCCAAAGAATTGATCTTGGATTCAGTGCATTCAAAAGATCAACGCACTCTCCAGGTTTGACTTGATATATCTCTGGTTGTTATGGCATTATGAACTTCTAGTCAAAGTTATAAGCTAACTTTAGTCAAGATATTATAAGGTTGAGATCATATTCTCTAACTCATTTTTCTGTCAAAGAAATCATATTGTCTTGGATCTTTCTTTTGCTTCTTGTTTTTCTCTAGGCAGGTACCCTTGTGAAATATGTTGACAAACCTTTGATGAACAATCTTTGTGGAAGTCGTCATAGAAGAATTTTATAAGGATGACACAATGCTTGCAACAAATTCCAGATGGGCAGCAATTAGAATAGATAGAAACAAACTTAAAAAGACTCAGAGGAAGTCAGTAATTAAAAGGAAACCAGAACAGGCTTGTGACACTTTGTAGAAAGCAAAGAGAGATGTAGTATACAGAATCATGGACTCTCTCAGATAGAGGGAATTGATTGCAATATTCCAGAAACATGCAGTCTCAGAATAAAAACAAGTTCTAGTTATTGTTCATTCAAGCATGAATTCGGGATTAGGAGGGAGCTAATTCCCAATGATATGGTCCATTGAAGAATACGTGAAGACTTATAAATGGAAGTTTTGATATATACAAGGTGAGATTCTCAGCTAGAGGGTTCTCCTAGAAGGAGGGAGAATACTTTGATGACAGTTTGTTCCAGTAACCAAATATACCTCTACCTGAGCTATTATATCTCTTCCAGTATCCATGGGTTGGAGTTTACATCAGATAGATGTAAAGATTGTTCTTCTCAACAGAGTAATTGAAGAAGAAGAATATGTAGAGAAACCTCAAGGTTTTGAGGTACACCAAAAAGAGGCCCATGTATGCAAATGGAAGAAGACCTTGTATGGATTCAAGCAAATTGGTGTCGAGTCTCTCATGTACAGCCGAAGCATGGTGAAAAAATCGTATGACAGAGGAAGTATATCGAAATGGTTCTTCAGAAGTCTGGGATAATGGATTGCAAATCCATGGAAAACTCCCATGATGATAGATATGAAGAAGTTGAGAGACTATGATCCAGTAGACTCATCCCTATATCAGCAATTGAATGGCCCGTTGATGTATTTGGAGATTACTTAGTCAGATATTTTCTTTGTTGTGAAAATAGTTCCAGGTGGAACCTAGCCATGAGAATTGAAGAAATTGCAAAGCATGCCTTGAAATGTCTTTGTGGGACGTTTGAGTTATGATATACAACTACATGGATTTATCGATTCAGATTGGGAAAGAAGTGCAAATAACAGAAAAAGTGCTTCTTGGATATGTTTTTGTTTGATCTTTGCCACGATATCATGGGCTAGCAAAAAAAAAGTATGTTGTACTCAGCACTACAGAAGTAGAGCATATTGTAGCTTGTGATGCTTGTACAAAAGCAGTGTGGCTTCGTAAGTTGGTTTTTGGTCGGTTTGATCAGGTGTTGGATTCGACCATTATATATATTGTGAAAACCAAAACTATGTGAAGATCTTAGAGAACCCGATGTTCCATGACAAGTCAAAGCACATTGAGATCAAGTAATATTTTCTCCGTGATAAAGTCCAGAGGGGAGAAGTAGTTCTCTAGTATATCTCCACTAATGAGCAGATAACAAATATTTTTGGTAAATCCTCTGTCCAAGATGAAAATTTTGCATACTTAAAGGACAAGATGGGGCTCGTGGAGATAACTCCCTTAGTTGAAAGGGAAGAGATGGCTCCCCAGGTTGGGAGGGAGAACTGATATGTTATTGATATATGGAAAGTCATTTTCCATTTTGGAAAATGGTCCAGGTTGTGCAATCACTTTCTAGTCCAGAAAGTGGTCCAAGATTCTTGATGGAAAGTCATTTTCCATTTTGGAAAATGGTCCAGGTTGGGCAGTCACTTTCCAGTCCGAAAAGTGGTCCAAGATTTCTGACAGACAATCATTTTCCAATTCGAAAAATGGTCCATATCGGACAGTTATTTTTCGTAATGAAAATGGTCTGATAGATTGTTGATGTACCATAGACAACAATTCCCCTTGTGTCCAGTGTGGGGGAATGGTCTAGGATAGTCATTATTCTTGGCATTCACTCTGAGTATTGGTCAAGTAGAATGGTTCGCCTCTTCGGGTAGTCTTCTTTCGAAGTTCACAGTTGTGAGCAGTTTCAAAGAATGGTTTGTTACATGAGGTTGGTGCAGGATAGTCATTTTCATAGGAAATGGTCCGAACAATCATTCCCTAGGGAAGAGTCATTCTCTTCAGGTTTCACTTTGATTAGTGTCAGAAGAATGGCCCAGTTAAGTGAATGGTATAGGTTCAACAATCAGGGACAATCATTCCCTAGGGCTGACTCATTCACTCCAGGTTGCACTGTGATTAGTGTCGGAAGAATGGCTCAATTACGTGAATGGTCCAGGTTCAGAAATCAGGGAAAGTTATTCTTCTATGCTTGGGAAGAATATTCCATATAGCCTATGGCTGATGTTTAACTTTCTGAGGGCATATGCTCTTCCAGATCTCACATATGTGAGTGGAAGAATGGCCTAGATGACTCAGTTTGTATCATGATATTGTTTATACAGTTTGATATCATATGATATGGTTGTTGTGGAGACTATATGTCTTTGAATAGTAGTTGTATGCTATTGTGGTGGATGTGATCCACTGGAAGTGACTATGTGTCACTGGTTAGTAGTCATTTTCTACTAGGAGTGGGTGTGTACCACTGGATAGTAGTTGTATATTATTATGGATAGACATAGTTGTGTTCTATTGGATGGAACTATAGCAAAAGTATGCTACTATATGAGTGCCATGGAGACTACAACTAGTGTTGGAATTGATTGTCAGCTAGATGGATAGTCAGCGTGCTGGTGGACATACATTCTCCAAGCGAAGAATGGTCCAGAAAGAATAGATTATTGGTGGACATGCATTCTCTCTGTGGATAATGGTACATGTTGACAGATTGTTGGTGTATCATGGACGCGTATCTTCCTAAGGCATAGATTGTGGCCCGATTAGGAAAATGGTTCAGGACCGATATTTTCTAAGGCATATGGGTAGAGATTGATCTCTATGGTACATATGACCTGATTAGAAAATAGTCAGAGACTGATATTCCTATAGGAATGGTCTCTGTAACCCATAGGGTGGCTTTTAGCATCTGGGAGGACTGACATTCTTCTAGGGCGTAGCTCCAAATTAGAAGAATGATCCTTGTAGCCCATTGCGGAGCTTTCAACATCTATTGGGACAACTATTCTTCTAGGATGTATGTTTGGATTAAAAGAATGGTCCTTGTATCACTTTGTTGAGTAAGTGACCTTTTCAACATCATGCTCAATTACTCAGATGGAGTAAGGCCTCGAGAGATGATGTATTTGATGTTATCAAATGATACTGATAGTGGTGGTGGTGCTCGTGATGTGATCATGAGATATCATGTTTGGCTATGTTGTCGTGATTGAATGGTATGTTTGTGCTCAAAACCATTGCCTTAATACCTCCCTAGCTAGGAGGGAGTGTTGATATTATGGTAGTTGCTGGAGGTATTAACCTCTATGCGTAACCTTTGATGAGACTAGAATATTTTGAGAAGCAAGAGAAACCCTAAAATAGTGGATAATAACCCTAGAAGACAAGTCGGCTCAAGAGAATAATTAATATTAAGTTATTAGCCTCCAGGAAGAAAAGTCGACCCAGTTAAGTAACTTGGAGCAGTGTAAATAGAGGGCACTATAGCTCATTTGTACTCACTCACTCTCACAACTGCATAAGGACAAGTGGTACACATGATTGGAGGAGAGTTCCAGCTACTACAGTAGTGACTTGGTATTTTGGTTATGGTTTGGACTTTCTATCTTGGTTATGGTTTGGACTTTCTGCCTTGGTTATGGTTTGGACTCTCTACTTGGTGCGCTAGATTTGGAGAGAAGTATGCTACCTTGGTTGGCTATTGGTTCTAGGGCTTGCTTTCGGAATTGTTCTATCTATCAAGGTTAAGGTGCTCGGGGGTGGCTTCGGCCTATGGTTGGGTGACAATATTGATATATTTTCTATGGAGAAATAAGCACACCTATTATTCTAACATAATTGTTCTATAGAAGAGGGGGGAAATGCATGAGATACATAATTGGGCAATGTGAAATCCATACAATTTTTTTAAGACGATCAAAAGAATGTTTCCTTGTCACTGTGTGCTCGTGCTCTAGCATCGAAAAGAATGTTTCCTTGTCACTGTGTGCTCGTGCTCTAGCATCGAGTCACATTGAAAAATCACAATAAGTTAAATGGGAAAAAATATTGTGTTGTATTTTTTTAGCCTTTTATCTCACAAAATAATTTCTATGTAGATATTGTGTTCAAGGAATTGCAATTTCAGATAGGAATAATAAACATAGCATTTAAAGTAGGATTTTTCCTTTAATTTGCAATTTCTCCATGTTAAATTGCTTGTGTATAGTGGTGTGTTTATTGTTTTGTTATTTTATTTAATTCCAAAATGTTTATATTTTATTATTAAATTTTTATTAACATTAAATATAAAAAATAATAATTATTTATGGATATAAAAGTAGATCAAAGTAGTAGAAACTTAAAACACCATTACAATTACATAAATTAAGATTTATTATAGTTAAATATCTTAAAAAACATGCTTTCAAGTTTTACTAATTATTCAATTAGGTAAAACTATGTATAATTTAACATTAATATAGAGGTGTAGTTTAAAAGTTCTATGTTTTTAATTTTTTAGGGTGTATTTTTTATCACTTTTATTTTTATTTATAAAGTATATAAAGTATTATAACTTATTATATTTATATTTATAAAGTATTATAAAAAGAATGCAACATGTTTCTTGTTGGAATTTGGTCACAACAATTTTTTGCAAAATTGGATTTTAGATCTTATTATTCAACGTTAGTTGTAACTATGCGATTGATCCGAAAGCACTCTCTGAACAAAACAATAATCGCAAAAGTCTTAGAACAGAAATATTTAGACCAAGTTAGAATATGGATATGAGTCCATTCAATAGTCAGTTTCTTATGTAATTGTGTATAATTCCTATAAATTCATGTATGCCCGTAAAGGCTATGAGCGAGATGAGTGGAGTGAGTCATTTATAACTCTTCTTTGAACAATAATAAAATTGATGCCTCTGCTTGGTGGACATAGCCCAACGATTGGGTGAACCACGTAAATCCTTGTGTTTTATGTTTAATCTGTTTCGGTATTGTTTCCATTGCATATTAGTTTTCGTTTTGGTGGTTGGAGAGCTAGCAAGTGGTATCAGATCCACATTGTATGAGCCGTCGTCAAAGAAACAGAATCTCTGCGTGGGTAGAAGGAGCGTCGATTTTACTTCAGCATGGGGATCTTCAGCGCAGGGATCTTTGCTGGAAGGGAGCATTGTTGGTTTACATCAGCACTGAGTCATCTCGGTTGAAGGGAGCATCGATTTAATGGTGCACTTGTGAAATCTGCATTTTAAGCAGCCAACACTGGGGTCTCTGCAGGAAGAGAGCGTCGATCTTCCATACAAAATTTGCATGGTTTAAAAAGTGCGAATGGTATGTATGGGGAATATTTTATGCATAAAACATGGAGGATCCACTTTGTCTTTCGTGAGATTTAATGCTATGGTATGTGGTTTTCAAAAATGAATTTTTAAAGAATGAACAATTCAAGAGTGAGTGGATGTTTAAAGGTGGATGCCATATAAAGGATATTAAATATTAATTTCAAAGAGTTGAACTTTTGTGGATTTGGTAAAAAGTTTTATTAAGGTATAAAATATTTTTTAAATGTTTTTAAAACCTTTTTACCATTAGTTTTGGGTTCAATCTTTAACTATAAGATTATTTTTCATATAAAGGGCTTGGTTTTATAAGCAGTGATTTTGAAAATTTTTCTTTTGCTAATGAAAAAAACTCAGAGTGCTAAGTTCAAAATCAAGAAGTTTAATGGAAAAAACAATTTTGAGATCTGGAAGGTGAAGATGCACGATCTTCTCATGCAACAAGGCATGGTGAAGGTGCTTTTGGGAAAATCAAAGAAACCTGCGACCATTTCAGATGAAGAGTGGGAAGAGATCAATGCGAGAGCACTAAATCTCACACGTCTATGTTTGGCTGATGATGTTTTTTTCAACATTGTCTCGGAGAAGACAACAGTCGATTTTTGGGCAAAGCTAGAAAGATTGTATATGAAGAAATCCTTGACGAACAAGATCTTCCTGAAAAGACAATTGTACAATTTGTGCATGAAGGAAGGTACGAAAACAATTGATCATTTAAATACTTTTAATACTCTTTTAATCCAGTTGACTAGCATGGGAGTGAAATTCGAATATGAAGACAAGACGATTAAATTATTGTGTTCTTTGCCAGAGTCATGGGATCACTTTGTTACCTCTATTAGTTTCAGTTCAGCAGAAATTATTGAGTTTGATGTTATTGTTGGAGCTTTATTGTTTGAGGAAACAAGGAAGAAATCCAATCTATAAACCTCTACATCTGAGGCGATGGTGTTCAGAGGAAGACCTAAAGAAAGAGGACATGTTCAGAGGTATTTCTCTTGGTCAAAGTTGAATGGAAAGAAGAGAAAGATTAAGTGTTGGTTTTGTGGCAAATCTAGACACCCGAAGAAGGATTGTTGGAAGCGACAACAAGCCTCCAATGAAGACCCTCCAAAGGAGACGAATGAAGCAAACACAACTGAAATAGGTTCAACAACAAGTTCAGGTATGGCTGATGAATTTTTAAAAATTGATATTGTTTCACGTTATGATCAACAGTGGTTATTAGATTATGGTGCTTCAAATCACATGTTTCTTCATAGATGTTGGTTTATTACTTACGAGTCTATAGATGATGGAATTGTTTACATGGGAAATGATATATCATGTAAAGTTGTGGGAATTGGTAGCATTCGAATTAAGATGTTTGATGGATCTGTTAAGATTCTAACTAATGTGAGACATGTACCTGAGCTAAGAAAGAACCTAATCTCTTTGGGAGTCTTAGATACTGGAGGATATAAAAGTATTGTTCAAGGTGGAGTTATGAAGGTCTACAAAGGAATCCTATTGGTTATGAAGAAGGTTGGACACTTGTTTCTGTTAGAAGGAAGAACCGAGTCAGATCATGTGACAACTGTATCTGAGAATGACAGTAATTATGTTCGACTGTGGCATCAACGGTTGGTCCATATGAGTGAAAGAGGATTGAAGGTATTATCTGATCGCAAGTTAATTCCTAGTCTAAAGTCTTTAAAGTTAGATTTCTGCAAGCATTGTATTTATGGAAAACAGAATCGGCAGAAATTTAAAACCAGAAGACACACCATTGAGGGAATCCTTGACTATATCCATTTTGATGTTTGGGGACCATCCCCTACTATTTCGTATGGAGGGTCATCATATTTTGTTACTTTTATAGATGATTTCTCTAGGAAGGTGTGGATCTATATGTTGAAAAGAAGGGTTGATGTATTTACTTTTTTCAAGCAGTTTAAAGCTTTAGTGGAAAAGAGCATTGGTAGATCCATTAAATGTTTAATAATTTATAATGGTGGTGAATTTACGTCAATGGAATTTGAGAACTATTGCAAGGATTTTGGGATTGATAGGAATAAAACTACTTCCTATACTCCTCAGTAGAGTGGATTTGTTGAACGCATGAACATTAGTCTTCTAGAGAGAGCAAGGAGTATGCTTAGTAACACCAACTTGTAGCAGGAATTGTGGGAAGAAGCAGTAACTACATGTTGTTATCTAGTGAATCGATCACCATCAACAACAATAGAGTGCAAGATTCCTGAAGAGGTATGGATAGGTCACCCTTGTAATTATTCTAATCTTAAAGTTTTTGGTTGTGAAACCTATGCTCTAATTCCGAAACATCAGCGTTCTAAATTAGATACAAAATGAAAAAATCTTATCTTTGTTGGATATGGTGATGGTATTAAGGGGTACAGGTTGTGGGATCCTATTACCCACAAAATCACCATTAACATAGATGTAATATTTGATGAATCATCTCTCATCAAATCAGATGTAGATGTTCAAATGAAACATGTAGAAGTACCTAGGTATTAGCAGATTCAGTTTGAAACTCGTTCAACTACATATGGGAGTGAACGTGAACAAGTTTCTGAAGATGTTCATGAATAGGTTCTTGCAAAGGAAAATATTGATGATGATGACAATCAATAGATTGTGGATGAGCCACAAACTTCCTAAGGAGGTCTACATGGGTCAGAGTTCCTCCAAGAAGGTATGATGATTTTGTTTCATCAGTTTCTTTAAGTACTAATGATGATGAAACTTCATGCTATCAGGAAGTTGTGGAGGGTTCTAACAGTGAAAAATGGAAAGAAGCAATGAAGGATGAAATGAATTCTTTAGCAAAGAATACTACATGGGACCTGGTAGAACTTCCAAGAGACAGGAAAATTGTAGGTTGCAAGTGGGTCTACAAGATGAAGAAGGGTGTTGATGATAATGTAAAAAGGTACAAAGCAAGGCTGGTTGCAAAAGGATATTCTCGGAAAGAAGGTATTGACTTTCATGAGATTTTTTCACTAGTTGTTAAAATCGTTTCAATTCGAAGTATGTTAGCATTGGTTGCATTACTTGATTTGGAGTTGGAGCAACTAGATGTTAAGACTGTTTTCTTACATGGAGATTTGGATGAGAAGATTTACATGGAACAACCTGAAGGGTTCATTCAGAATCACAACAAGAAATTTGTTTGCAGGCTCAAAAAATCATTGTATGGTCTGAGGCAGTCACACAGACAATGGTACAAGAAATTTGAATCTTTCATGATGAGCCAAAATTATACAAGGAGTGAGTATGATCATTGTGTTTACATTAATAAATTGAATAATCGCATATTCATTATCTTAGTATTGTATGTTGATGATATGCTTTTAGCAAGCAAAATCATAATTGAGATCAATAGGTTAAAGACTCAAATGGCTAGGATGTTTGATATGAAAGATCTAGGAGCAGCAAAGCAAATTTTGGGCATGGAGATATTCAGAGACAGAAGGAATGGAAAGCTTTGGTTGTCGCAACAAAAGTATGTCGAGAAAATACTTTTGAGGTTTGGTATGAACAGTGTGAAACCAGTTTTTGTACCTTTTGCTTCCCATTTTAAGATTTCTTCAAGTTTATGTTCAAGTACAAAAGAAGAAAAGGAATATATGTCTCGAATATTGTATGTTAATGCAGTAGGAAGTTTAATGTATGTGATGGTTAGTACAAGACTAGACATTTCACATGCAGTTGGGGTTGTTAGCAGATATATGGAAAATCCAGCTATATAGCACTGGGCAGCAGTGAAATGGGTGTTTCGGTATCTAAGGGGCAGTTAGTCTGTGGATGTGTTAATTCTAATTTTGCAGGTGATCTGGACAAAATGAGGTCAACTTCAGGATATGTCTTTACTCTTGCAGGTGGATCTATTAGTTGGATGTTAAAGATACAGAGCATTGTTGTCTTATCCACTATAGAAGCAGAATACATAGTTGTTTCACATGCTTGCAAGGAGGCAGTTTGGTTAAAAGGTTTGTTTGGTGAGTTTGGAAGGATGTAGGACAAATTAAAGCTACTTTGTGATAGTCAAAGTGTTATTCACTTGGCCAAGAATCCAACCTACCACAGTAAAACTAAACATATTCCTATTAAGTACAATTTTGTAAGACAGGTCATCAATGAAGGTGGAGTTTCTCTTGAAAAATTTCATACAAAAGAGAATTGTGCAAACATGTTCACAAAACCAGTTCTTTTAGAGAAGCTATGATGGTGCTTGGCTTCTCTTGGCTTGCAAAAAAGGTGATGAACAAATGAAGGAGCAAGGTATCAGGTTAATTGTTGTCAAAGTGGAGATTGTTGGAATTTGGTGACAACGAATTTCTCCAAAATTGGATTTTAGATTCTATTATTCAGCGTTGGTTGTAACTATTTAGACGAAGTTAGAATATGGATATGAGCGCATTCAATAGTAAGTTTATTATGTAACTGTGTATAATTGCTATAAATTCATGTATGCTCGTAGAGGTTATGAGGGAGATGAGTGGAGTGAGCCTGTTGTAACTCTTCTTTGAACAATAATAAAACCAATGCCTCTACTTGGTGGATGTAGCCCGACGATTGGGTGAACCACGTAAATCCTCGTATTTTTATGTTTGATCTATTTCGGTATTGTTTCCACTGCATATTAGTTTTCGTTTTGGTGGTTGGAGAGCTAACACTTCTTCCATATTTCTTGTTGGTATTTCAACCTTCAATTGTTTCATTTATGTGGTAGTGTGGTTAAGAGCTTGACCATTTATTCGTTTGATTTTGCTCGAAATCCGGTGCAGAATGGTTGGATCTGCATATTTGAATGATTAAGTTTGTATAATCTGGGGTTTTTCAGCGCTCTGAATTTATTTATGCATTCAAAAATGTAATTTAAACAACAGAAAATAGCTACGTTTAGCCAACACCGTTTTATAGTCTATGTTTTATTGGCATGTGATAAGCGACATTTAAAAATAGATTGGGAAATAAATTTAGTCAAATTTTAATAATTTAATAGTTAAGTTCTCATTGATCATTGACTTTGACAGAGATCTGAATTTTCACCATTTAAAAAATCTTTCGAAAATCGAATCTTTTGCGAAGTCCTCGCCCGTGAAAAAAGTAATTATTTTGCATGCCAGTTATCCTACCGTTTCTTTAACCTGCTGACAGTACTGCCATCAT
>JZKD02S0862811.1:0-14218 GCA_000966675.3 Picea glauca
CGTTGGGGTTTTGGAAAAACCCTTCCATTATTGGTTTAGTTTTGGTGGTGCAATATCCACCCTATCTATACAAATAAAGGGATTCCATCTGATATTCCCAATCAGAGCTTCATCTCTTGTTTGTCTTTAGTGGCAAGGTGAAAAAATATGCTTGGGAGGATCATGGAGCTCACGTGAGGGAGTCGATTTCATTTATAGCACGGCAGCGAGTGTATGATAGGGTCTACTTGTCGTTTGTAGGTTTGGAGGGGATGAATTATCACTTGGAGATTTCATTAGGATTTATTAGAGGGTCGATATTATTCACAATAGCATCGTGGGGGTCATGGGGGTTCCTTAAGCAAATCATGAGGATGAGGAGAGGCAATGAACTATCCTAGCAGAACCATGGAGTAAGGAGGAGTCATCGGGGGTACCTTAAGAGAGTCGAGCCACCTATTATTGGACCGCATGAATACGAGAAGAGTTGTGGAATCTTGGTAACCGAGATGAGAAGGTTTGGAGGAGGGAAACATACCGAAAACATAGTTGTGAGGATTTGGAGCCCTGTTTTGGGACTTGGATCAATTTGATTCCAACTATTGAGGAGAATGTAGCATCATTTTGAGTTTCGGCTTGATTTGTGTAGTTTTTATGTTGTGTTGCAACTTTTGTAGCAACCATTAGACATCCATTAATATTTTATTCCAATTTCCATTCATAATAAAATTCTAATGTTGTATTTTCTACCATTTGTATCCATGAGTTGCATGCAATATATTTGATGTAATATCTATTACTAGTTCACCTGCAAATTGTTTGTGGAAATTAATCAACTAGCTTGTAGCATAAATTTTTTTGAATGCAAAGTATTTGACAAAATCACACAAAAGAAACACCATCACTAAACAACAAACAATTATATTTCTGCTAGGGATATTACACTATGTTATTAACAACTAAGGGATAATTTTTTTCGGGGAGGTTCTGTAAAAACCTCCACAAGAAGTTGTTCTCCTTGTAGTGTAGATTGATCCATAACACCTTTGTTTCCAAGGATAAGAACACATCGATGGATGAGATGTATGAATATATTCATGATGTGCCTCTTATTGATTAGTTACAAAACTCCATATGCAAAGAATCAAAGACAAGTATTTTCTCTTTTATTTGTTGTTGGTCAACTCGTTATTTCAAACACATGTATGACACAAATCCTAAGGTATGCAAGGTGATTCTTTATATAAATTTAATTTTTTGTCTATTGTTTGTGATTGTAATATATAGGCCCTTAATATCCACTATTCAATATATTAATCTATTTTTTTCTTGTAGATTATTAGGTGATATTCTCCTACCACTGTCAAATACTTTACCTTGGACATACCACCAATTGTTTCTCATTATGAGATATAGAAATGGAGTATCACACAATTGATACATATCCTAATGATAATATTGTATATTATGGAAAACATGCATTAAATTTTAGATGCATTGAATGTGGAATTAGTAGATATCTAACTGATCAAGTAGAAAATAAGGTGCCCCACAAAGTTCTTCATCATATCCCCATAATTCCATGTTTGGAATGATTTTTCAGGTGCAAAAGCATATCACAGTTTATAAATTATCATGCATGGAAGAGAAGTGAATATGGTGTTATGTAAATACCTAGAGATGGCTTTGTATTTAGTGTCATCGAGGAAATATGGCCCATTTTTAAAGAACAACTTTGTAATGTTAGACTTTGAATGAAAAATGATGGTGTTAATCCATTTTGACACCTCAAATCCATTTACTAAGAATGGCAAGTTTTTTTTTTTACAAACAATAACCTTCCCCCTTGGATTTTAATAAAGAGGGGACACATAATGTTGGCATTAATAAGTCCAAGTATTTATTTTTAGTAATGTTAACCACATATCAATTCATTTTTTATTTTTGTTACATATCTTGCATGTACAAGGAATTAATTATTTATATTTTCAAATAACTAGGTAGGCACCAAGTTAGAGATATGGATGCATATCTTGAGACTCTTGTTGATGAAATTTTAAAGTTAGGGGCCAACATGACTATGTATGGTAACTCCAAACCAATAGGTCAAAAACAATTTCAATTCCATGGAATACTGATATGGATTATTCATAAAGCATCGAGGCTAACACATTTTTGTGGTAAGTAAATCACAATGTAACTATATATATCATGTATTACTTCAAGTATTTTTTTGAATCGTTTGGTGTAACATCCCCACAGTAATCCATGTTTTAATTAATGCATAATGTAGATATAAATGTGGTTATCGCCAAGCAATGTAAATATGAAATGCATTTTCTGAATTGTAAATAAATATAACGTAATGCCAACTATTGAGATATGGATAAATATGAGGGGATGATTAATACACAAGAGAGGGGGGAATGCCTAGATAGTTTTCCAAGAGGGTCCCAAAGGGAAATAATTTATGGGTATTAATTCAAACCCACATTTCTGAATTTTATTATCATTTGGGGAAAAACTATATTTTTTGGTTGAGTCTGTGAGATCCCAATCATTGACTATCTATTATAGGCTGGGTGTGAGAGTCACATCCCATAGTTATTGAAGAGAATGAGGATGAGGTACAATAAAAATTGGGCAGAGTGAGAAATCAATTGTCTTAGGGAAAGAGATGAAATTTGTATGGATAGTAACAGACATTTTTACACATTGAGTTTTTACATGAGCAACAAGTGGAAAATAGGATAGAAGAGCTTGGGAGCAAGGAAAAAAAGGCTGGGAAAATTATGGAGCATGTTGAGTTTTTTGGAGTTGGAAATTGACGAGCTAGGTTTCAATCCCAAAGAGTGAACTCCTAGGTGAGTTGCATTGTATGAGAGAGTGTTTATTGTTGGTATTGCTGGTAGTTTTTCCTATAAGTGAGTTCTCTTGATTTCCAAACTGAGATATTCTTGGATACTTATTCCAGAGAAAACCTAATAAACAAATGAGGCACCTGATGGAATGAGAGAAGTGAAGGGGTATATTCCTTGGGTTGGGCAGGTCAAGATGAAGAGAGATAGAGGAAATTCAGGGTAGTTGTAGGAGAGAACCAGTGGGTTGTATGATACTAAGTTGTGAGGGGATTGTGAGAGGAATCCTTTTTTTCTGGATTCCTAGCCCCAAATCAGGGGTGACTTGATATTGAGATTTGAAAAAATAGGTCTATGGATTGGTGGAACACCCTTCCCAAGTAGATGGTTGCACAAACTCTCTTTTAAAGATAAGTGTTTATTTATTTTGTTGAGTTATTTATGAGTTCATGGCTATGCAATTACTCTGTGAATGATAATGGATTATATGTTGTTATATATATCTTATCAGTTGCATTCATGATTTGTTAGAGTTTTGTAGATGCATTTAATTATGGGTATCATAAATTAGTTGAATATGTGTTTAAATCATAGCTAGTAAGCTAGAGGAATTGATTAACAAAAGGAAATTTTGTTTTTATGTGTATTTTCCACGTAGTTTTTCTCCTTGGTTAAGATGGGGGACATTACATAATGGTATCAAATATCAAGGTTCAACATTGAGCTTGTATGGGCCAAGAACCAACACAAATTGAGTAGATTCATAGTTTCATAATTCATCCCGTGATGAATTTGGGGAAAATGGGGAACCAAAGTGAAGTCCCCAAATTTTGAGCAGATTTCAAGTTCAAGTGCTTCAAAATAGTTGAAGAAGAAAATTTATGGCGTCAATATGCAAGTTGCAGAGTCGAATTTTTCCTTTGGAGTTAAAATTCTTGTGTGTTTCATGATGGTCATGAAGTTTAGTAATCGACGACCTAGATTAATTTGACCTAGAGAATTGGTAATCGAGATTCAATCATAGAAGATCCAAGCAAGGCATTCCTGACAAGCCTTTAGGAAGAAGGTTTCAGAAATAATTTGGAGTCAGACGTGAGGTTGATTTTGAAGGGAGGATTCTGATGACATAAGCCCAAAATAACAGGAGTTGTCAAATCGGCCATATATTTTCCCAGTTATTGGATTTGGGGGAGGTGTTTCAGAAGAGCTCGTTCAGAAGGCTTGGCATTTTTTGGCATCCAACGAAGTCAGTCCGACCGTGGTAACCATTGCATAGTTTTGGGATGCCGAGATGATCGTGATCATTGAGGGGTGTTAGGAAATGAGCAACACTTCCACTCTAAACCTAGCAGAAGAGGGGAATAAAGATTTAATCAAGAAATTAAATGACAAAGAAAACACAAAGTACACAAAGATTTTACCCTGGAAACCCAAACCGAGAAAACCAACATTCCTTGAGCGTTTTGCTCCTTGTTTTCTTATTCATTCAAAATAAAAGTTTACATGTCTAACCTTGGTCCACACCTAAGACACAATCGACATCATACCCTCTTTCTTTACATAAGAACAACCCTGTATCCAATTCGGCTTACATCTACATGACCAACAACCTCTACGATTTCATCTAAAGATTAGTTTTTACAACATTACAACACGCCTTCTTTGTAGTCTTTACAGTAGGAAAAAACCTAAAGAAAAGGTTCCCAAAAACAATTACATATCCACACATTTCATTGGCTACAAATCCTGTGAATCTTGGGATTCTGTTACAACTGGCTACCAAGTCGGATTACCAGTCGACCCTCATTTGGTCTTTAGTCGATTGCCACACGCCTTCCTATCGACCTCTTGTCAGTTGACATATTTGACTTTATGTCGATGTCTTCGACTTCGTCTTTACCCTGTCGGATCACCTCGAACTTTGACTTGCTTCTAATTCCTTCGATTTTGAATTTACTAGGTCGAGCCACCTCAACCTTCGACTTCGACTATCAGTCGATCCACCTCGACCTTCAACTTCAATTGTCAATCAATCTACCTCGACTAAACTTTCACTACAAAGAATATGACAACCCAACATTCTCCCACTTGTTGTTTTCTTTTCTGAAACTAGGAGACCTATGAACTCTCGTTCACATACCGAGGGAAACAATTCCCATTGCCTCTCTACACCAAGATAACTTCACAACACTCACAAAATTGGTCAAAGAGTCTGCTATGTTTTCGAACGTTTCTACTTTCTTCAGCAACACCTTGTTGTTTTCCACCATGTCTCTGACAAAATGGTATTGTAGATCAATGTTATTAGTCTTAGAATGATAACCAAGGTTCTTTTCTAGAAATATTGTGCTTTGATTCTCACAATTTATCTTCATAGCTCTCTACTAAAAAATGATTCAAGAACATATCCTTTGCAGCCATACTGATTTTTTGCTTCCATGTATTCAAATTATGTTGTTGAGATGGATATGATTGATTGTCACTTACTCATTCAATTTATTTCTCCATCGAACATTTTGAACATATATCCATTGGTCAACCTCCATCGATCCAGATCTCCATCCTAGTTGGCGTCGAAAAATAGATGTACATTTAATCCACTATCACCTCCAGGTTTCCCTTGGTAGAATATAGCATAATATTTTGTGCCACACAAATACCTAAATACTCTCTTGACAGTTGTCCAGTGCTCCTTCCAAGGTGTTGACATGTATCTAATCAACACTCCCATTGCATGGGAAATGTATGGTTGAGTGCATACCATCGCATACATTATACTACCAATAACACTTGCATAGGGAACACATGCCATGTCCTCTATTTCATCATGTGTCCCGGGACACTGTTCAACATTTATCCTTGCTCCCACGGGAATTGGCACCTTCACAGGCTTGCAATCCTGCATGTTGAAACATTTCAAAATTGTTTCAATATACTTTGTTTGGTTCAACTAGAGATTTATAGTTTCTCAATCTCTCTTAATCTCCATTCCCAGAATGAAGTTCGTTGCATCGAGATCCTTCATGTTGAACTTGGAGGATAACTTCTTCTTCACCTCTTTTATTGCATCCATGTTGTTTCTAATTATCAACATCTTGTCGACATACAATGCTACAAATATGAAATTCCCATCTTCTTCTTTGGAATATATGTAGTAATCAAATTTTATTCTCATAAACCCCAAAATACGGATGCTTGTGTTTAACTTTTGGTACCACATCCTTGGTGATTACTTTAGACCATAAAGGGATATTTTCAGTTTGCACACCAAATATGTCTTTCCCTTTACTAAAAATCTTTCAAGTTGTTTCATGTATATTTATTCTTCCAGGTCCCCATGTAGGAACATTGTCTTCACATCCATCTGTTCTATTTCCAGATCAAATATTTCATCTAGAGACATTAGTACTCTAATGGAATTTAATTTTTCAACAGGGGAAAAAATCTCACCGAATTCGACTCCTTCGAATTGGGAATATCCTTTCACTACTAGTAGAGATTTGAATTTTTTGACTTGACCTGTTGCATTCGTCTTCTTATTGAATATCCATTTTCTACCGACAAGATTTCTTCCACTAGGTAATTTGACTAAGTCCCATGTCTCATTCTTGTGCAAGTATTCCATCTCTTCAACCATGGTGTCCTTCTAGAGTTTTCTCTCTGCTGAGTTGACTGCCTCCCCGACTGACTTCGGCTCATCATTGGTGGTAGTTAAAACGAGTGTGGAATGGAAGTCAGGAGGACTATACCTTTCAAATGGTTTTCTTATTTGTTATGACCTCCTTACAACCAGGTTCAATTATTCCACCTCTTCTTTTGATTCATTCGACTCATCTTCTTCATCTTATTCATTCCTCAGTTCAAACAACACCTTCTCTAGATTATTCTCGGTCTGAAAAATTTCTTCAAGCTCAGACTTACTCCCGACTTCTCTGAAGACCACATCTCGACTGTAATTTTTTTTCTTTGATGCAGTATCCTAGAGCTTATATCCTTTCATTCCTGCTTTGTATCCAATGCAAATTCACTTGATTTCCTTCTTATCCATCTTGCTCCTCTTTTCCTTGGGCACATGTACAAATGCATCACAGTCAAATACTTTGAGATGTGAAATTGAAGGATTCTTACTAGACCATACCTCATCTGTAATCTTGTCGACTAGCGCCAATGAAGGAGACATATTCACCAGATATTTTGCAGTGTCGACTTCCTTCGCCCAGAATTCTTGTGCGAGCCTATCACCATTGAGCACGCTCATTTCCTTGTCCATCAATCTTATGTTCATTCTTTTAGCAACTCCATTTTTTGTGGGGTATATGGTGTGGTATTTTTGCATGTTGTGCCACACTTTGCAGAAATGATCAAATTATTTTCCACAGAATTCACCACCATTGTCATTCCTCAACACCTTAATATTATTATCTGTCTAGTTTTTTACAAGAGGTTAAAACTCTTTGAATTTCTCAAAAATATATGATTTCTTCCTCAGGTAATATGTCCATCTCTTACTAGAAAAATAATATATGAAGGAGACATAATATAGGGATCCACCAAGTGAAGACACTGAAATAGGTCCAAACACATCATTATGAACAAAATCTAGAATCCCATTTTCCCTTGTCGCTCCATATGGGAACCTCACCCAAATTTGTTTTCCATATATACAATGTTCACAACAGTCCACTTCTAATTAAATTCAGGAAAATCTTCAACCATACATTTTTTATGCATAGTGCGAAGTCCTTTTTCTCCAATTTGTCCCATCCTCTCGTGCCATAGCATGGTCAGGTCGACTTTATGATGTTTTGTCGAGTCAGTTTGAATCGACTCGACCTTAGTGGAGTTGAATCGAGTCAAATTCGAGTCGAATTCAAGAAAAACGATGTTGTTGCATCCATTCAAGTTGACATTCCCTAATAACTTGTATAGGATTCCAATCTGAGCTCCTTTCATTAAGACCACCACACCTCTAACCATCTTGCACGAATCCTTCTAAAATAGAGTGTGCACCCCTGTATAACTCATATTGTTGATAGATATTAGGTTTCTTTCCAAACCCGGAAAGTGTATCACACCTCGAAGGGTTCTACTCCTCCCATCCTATAGTATGAGTCGAACTCTTCCCCATCCGACAATTTTGGTTGTCGATTCATCCCCCAATAACACATATCCTCCTTCATATTGTTCATATTTGCATAACCATTCTCTATTTGATGTCATATGATAGGATTATCCTAAGTATATCAACCAAACATCTTGATCCAAATGTGTATTAGTTGACGCAATATACACATTGCCTCCCTTATCTGGAGTTGTCTTTCTCTCAATCGATTGCTTATCGTCATATCCTGTACTGACTTCCATTACCTTAAACTTGTATTCCCTTTTGTAATTCCCATATTTACCACATTTCCAGCATCTTCTTGTTGATTGAACATGGGATTTATATCTACCCTTCAACTTAGAATTTCTACCAGATAATTTTCCTTTATCTCTGTGAACCGATTGACCTCTCACCACTAAACCATGTTTGGTTGATCCTTCCATGTTATTCTTCTCATTTCTTATGATGGTAGAGATGAAACCATGTCTTCTAGCACTAATGTGGTTTTATTAATCCCTATAGACATGACTAATCTATACTAGAAGTTTGGCAAAGAACATAATAGGCTAATACATTTCTCCTCCTCGATGATTTTAATATCCATAGAAGATAACTGGTTTATAATCATATTAAATGCATTTAAATGATCAGTCACAAAAATGCCATCACTCATCCTCGAAAGATACAGTTTCTTTATGAGAAATATCTTATTTACCAAGGATTTTTACTGGTATAAGCTCCCCAACTTGTCCCACAGTTTCTTGTCTGAATCTTCACTTGAGACATCATTCAACGGTACCGAATCTACAAGACAAAGTCAAATTGTACTCCTTTCTCTTCCCTTGAGTTTCTCCCAATATTTTTTCGACATACCTATTGGCATGGTACCTGGACAGATTGTTTTTCATTTTTCTCGATCTACAAGGATATCTTCAATTTTAAGCTTCCAAAGCTCAAAATGTCGTCCATTGAATTTTTCGATCTCTATTCTCGAGTTGCTTGCCATTCTTTAACAAAATATTTAAATATTTCTAACTTATGACTCTTACTAAACCTAGGGTTTAACTCAGATACAAGGTTGTTAAACCAAGCTCTGATACCACATGTTAGGAAATGAGGAACACTTCCACTCTAAACCTAGCGAAAGAGAGGAAGAAATACTTAATCAAGAAAGTAAATGACAATGCAAACACACAATACACATAGATTTTACCTTGGAAACCCAAATCGGGAAAACCAACATTCCTTGATCATTCTACTCCTTATTGTATTATTCATTCAGAATAAAAGGTTACATGTATAAATTATTTCCACACCTAAGACACAATTGACATCATACCCTCTTACTTTACACAATAACAACCATGTAGCCAATTTGGTTTACATCTACATGACCAACAACCTCTACGATTTCATCTAAAGATTAACTTTTACAACATTACAACACGCCTTCTTTATAGGATTTACAGTAAGAAAAACCCTAAAGAAAAGGCATCCAAAAATTGTTACATATCCACACAGATAATTGGCTATAAATCCTGTGAATCTTAGGATTATGTTACAGTCGATTACCAAGTTGGATTATCGGTCAATTACCAATCGACCTTCATTTGGTCTTCAATGGATTTCCATACACCCACCTGTTGATCTCTTGTCGGTTAAACTCTTCAACTTGTTTTCGATCTCTTCGACTTCGTCTTTACCTGGTCGGACCACCTCTACCTTTGAATTTACCCGTTCAAGTCACCTAGACCTTTGATTTCGACTATCAATCGATCCACCTTGACTAGAATTTCACTACAAAGAATATAACAACCCAACAAGCAACACGATTGATGACCATCTGATCTATTGAACAAGCATATTTCCTTGGAAGGGTTGAGGGCGGAGGAGAATGCCTTAAAAGTTTCCACCTTAACATGCCATGTTATAGGATAATTCATCAAGAGAGTGTGAATAAGAGAATGCCATGTGGTAGTTGAGTGCATGGATTCAAGAAGAATTGTTTCCAAGATCCTTCAAAAGAGGGCGGTCAAAAGGTTTGTTTAGGGAGTAGGTTTTTGATGGATGAAGTTCAATAAATCAAGCTCGATAGGCTATCATTCTTTTAAGTTCAGAAGGTTCAAAAGCAAGGAAATATTGTTTCCAATGGAGGTTTCCTGACGGGAAGAGTCCTATAGTGTTTCAGACTTCAAATTTCAAAGACATCTGCAATCCCAACAATTTGGACTTCCGATGGGAAGATTCTAAGAAAGAGAGATATGACAAACCTGTGGAGGTCTAGAAACAGTTTGGAAAGGCCAAAAAAATCAACGATTGGGATTAATCCTAATTTTAAGATCAATGGTTTGGATCTGGAGACTGTTACAATAGTAAATTAATGAATTTTCCATGAAAATTTGCACTTTCTGAAGGTCTTCATCTTGCAGGGAATTTTTGAGAGCCTAAACAACATTTTTAGAAAATTAATTTTGTATGAAGATGTGTGTCCTTCTAGTACACATATTTTATACTTATAAAATGATAGATCTCAAAGAGATAGCAGCTAAAGTGTTCGCCAAATGGAGTTTGTATGAGGGAGTTACAACCAAAATATTCAAGGGTAAAAATCTAGTACCATATTTCTCTTAGAGGGAATAACTCCTAGCTCAAGAGTTAGTTTGGAGCCCAAGAGCAGTCTATGGAAATCCCATGGAATGTAGGATTCATCCATGGAGCTAGATTTGAGTTTAGGGTACCTAAAAAAGTGTTATGAGAGAAAGAGAACACATGTAGCATGTAAGATTGAAAAGGGGGAAATGGTCAAAATTTTTGAAGACCATAACTTTCTGCTCAGAACTCATAATTGGGAAAATGAATATTCGATGGAAATTTTTGAGGAGGAGAATCCTTCTGTTAACCCATAAAATTAATTTGAACATAAAATTTTCCATTTAAGTCAAAAGAAGATGATTGGTGGCATTAAAGGGCAGAAATATTTATGATTTATTTTCAAAATTATATATGTATTTATTTTTAATTTAATAGAAATTGTTTGCATACACATTTTCTATAGAATTAGAGGTTCAAATAATTAGTTTGAGTTCTATATGAGAACCACATAAATGGAATATGTTGAAGGGTCCTACAGTTATAAAGAGGAATTCATAGGTCAACATGTCATCATGAGTAATTTCCAGACTGAATCAAATGGAAGAAGAGATAGGAAAGATCATGTAACTATAAGAAGCCTGCATAGGAAGTGTAGAGCTATAAATCTGATAAAAAAAATATTATGAATGCTCGAGAAGAGATACTTCATAGCTTGAACATGTTGCAGAAGCAAGCCAATAAGGACTCTAGCACAAATCCCAAAGTTAGTGCTAGACAATTAACAACATCCAAATCCCACAGTAGAAGAGATTAGCATGGGAATGATAGGTAGTCGAGGAGTAGAAGAATGTGCCATAATTCCCCAGAGAAATCCACTAAGAGATATCATGTTATTCCAGGCCATAGAGAAGCCCCAAGTGTGTCCTATGTTAGGATATAAAGGAGGCTTGAGGGATACATCTTGCAAGGTGAAATCAGGAAGATCAAGCCACCAACTTTCAATGGTGAGCTTAGTAAGGGAGAAAAAATCGAGTCCTGACTATTGGAAATGAAGAAATATTTCAAGTTGCATGAGTAGCCCTCTAGGGTAGAAATAATAATTGCAACCTACCACTTGCAAGGAAGGGAAGTCATGTGGTGGGACTAGCTTAAGAAATCCAAGCATCTTGATGAGAATAAGGTCTCATGGAGGAAGTTCAAAGGATATTTCCAAGAGAAATAGTTTGTTGAGAATTACTATGAGAGAAAGATGAACGAGTTCTTTTAACTCAAATCCAGAAGCATGACAAATGATGAGTATGAGAAGACATTTTTTGAATTGTTGAAGTATGTTGACTTCATAAAGGATGAGAAGGTCAAAATCCTAAGGTTTCTTAGTGGGTTACCTTCCTTCTACAGTGACAAGATACAATATGATAACCCCAAGACTTTGGAGGAGACCATAAGGAGATCAAGGAATCTCTATGGGTAGAGCAGAGGGAGGTTGTTCTTTCAAAAGACTTGGAATTAGAAGATGAAATGAAAGAGGGATAAAAGACAAAAAAGTTTTAAGCTACTATTTTTCAAGAATAACTCTCAAACAAATCAACAAGGCCAGTCATCCTAAAATGAACACAAGACAACAAATTATTTTGGGAAAAGGCTAACACAAAAACCTATACAATGTTGGGGATGTGAGGGGAATCACTTGTATAGTGAATTCCCTCACAAAGGATAAAGAATGAGGACTATCCACAACATTCAGGAGGATGAAACAATCGAAGATATAGGAGGAAGCATGCCAAGGATTTATGCAGCCTTGGACAAAAAGAAATCATAGTATCAATCCCCCATGATTGAAGTGGAATTTAAGATTGATAACCAGCCCATAGCAATTTTAATTGATTATGGAGCTAGACATAGTTACATAAAATCTAACATTATTGAAATATCCCACTTGCAAAGGAATACACATAAGAAAACTTGGTTAGTTCAGTTAGCCACAGGGGCTACGAGAAAGATCAATGAGTTGGTTAAATATTGCTCGATAGCCATGAATGGACTCAGAAAAAAGGTAGGTGTGAACAGTATACCATTGGATTCATATGACTGTCTAATTGGAATGGATTGGTTGGAAAAACACTATGATGTCCTAGATTGTTACAACAATACAATAACTTGTCTTGATGAGAAATGGCCACAAGGAAAGATTCAAGGCATTCTGAGAGTTGTAGTTGTTAGAGAAATTTCATCCATGCAACTAAAAAAAAGTTTTAAAAAGGGATGTCAAATTTTTGTAGCCCACGTGGAAGAGGAAGCTAATGATAAAGTGGCAAGTCTTGAAGACCATCTAGTCTTAAAATATTTTGAATATTGTTTTGAGGAAATCCCAAGATTGCCACCAAAGAGAGACATTGATTTATCTATTGATTTGGTGCCAAGTGTTTCCCTAGTGTCCAAGACACCTTACATAATGGGCACATCAAAATTTAAAGAGCTACAAATGCAACTAGAAGAAATTTTGAAAAAATGGGTACATACGTCCAAGTGTCTCACCTTGGGGAGATATGGTTTTGTTTGTGAAGAATAAATATGGGACCTTAAGGTTATGTATTTATTTCAAACAACTGAATAAGTTCACTATAAGGAACAAGTATCCCTTGCAAAGGATTTATGATTTATTTGATTAGCTAAAAGGTGCAAGAATATTTTCCAAGGCTGACTTGAGATCATTCTATCATCAAGTGAGGATAAAAGAAGAAGGTGTCAGAAAAAAAACATTTAGAACAAGGTATTGGTATTATGAATTCATGGTAGTGTAATTTGGACTATCAGATGCCCCAACTATTTTTATGTGTCTAATGAATGGAGTGTTCAAGGAGTACCTAGACAAGTTTGTAATTGTTTTCTTAGATGATATTCTCATCTACTCTAAGTATGAAAAGGAGCATGAAGAGAATTTGAGAATGGTGTTAAAGGTTTTAAGGGAGCATAAATCATATGCCAATATAAGTAAGTGCATCTTTTATCAAAACAAGATCCATTACTTCGGGCATATTGTTTCAAATGGGATAGTAATCGATCCTGAGCATTAGAGGATGGTTAGTGCCAAGAAATGTGATATAGGTCAGATTATTTATGGGTCTCATAGGTTATTACCAAAGATTCATAAAAGGGTTTTCAAATATTGCAATCCCAATAACTTCTTTGAAAAATAAGGGAGTGAATTTTGAATGGACACAAAAATGTGAAGAGAGTTTCTAGCAGTTGAAAAACATTTTGACAAGTGAACCCATATTAAAGATTTCAGATCTAGATGAAGACTCCGTGGTGTGCAGGGATGCATGCAAGAAAGGGATCGGTGGATTCCTCAATCAAAAAGTTCACGGGGTATGTTTTGAATATAGAAAACTAAAGGGGCATGAGATAAATTATGCTACTCATGATATAGAGTTGGAAACAATTGCACATGCATTAAAAATGTGGAGATGTTATCTCATGGGGAATATATTTGAGCTAAGAATGGACTATTATGTTCTGAAACATTTATTTGGACAACCAACATTAAATGTTAGGAAAACTAGATGGCTGGAAGTTTTTAGTGAGTATGACTTCAAAATTAAACATCTAAAGGTAAAGAAAACCAGGTGGTTGATGCACTCAGTAGAAGAGCTCATGAAGTGCATATTTCAGCCATTAGCATGTG
>JZKD02S0862822.1:0-14218 GCA_000966675.3 Picea glauca
GAGTTTATTGTTTTCTGCATTATTGTCTTCATGAAAGAGTGTTAATACTGAGTCTCTGTTTGAGAGTAAGGGTCCTGTTCTCTGATTGCAAGACAATTGTTCTTACCCATTGCAAAGTTATTTTAAAATGTAATCCAGGATTCTTAATTTGAACTATAAAGAATTGCAATAGGGAGATTGCTTTCTTGTGATTTGATCCAGAGCTTCAGTTCATTCCAGCAAGTATAGATAGAATAATTTTCTTTACTACAACACTAAGTGCTTTTGAAATTGAGCATATATAGTGCGTGGCTACCTTTGAAACAAAAGACTTCCCTGGGTTGATAATTTATGTTTCACTTGGTTTTTTAAAATTAATTAAGCAATTATAGTGACCAACAGTCACCCATTTTTGTTGTGTGGGGGATGAAATTTGTTGTTCCAAGAAATGCTTGAGACTCCGATGATCAGTTTTGATTTGGAATTGTTGACCCAATAAGTAAGGGCACCAAAGATCCACAACATGAAGAATATATAACATTTCCTTTTCATAAATGGATTGGCACAAATGTCGCTCTAAAAGTTGTTTGCTAGTGAAGGTCGAGTGCTTGCCACCTTGCATGACGACGACTCCAATTCCTTTCCCGGAAGAATCACATTCCAATACAAATATCTATGTGAAGTTTGGGAGTGCTAAGACAAGGGTCAAGCATGTAGCATATTTTAAGGCTTGGAAGTCATGATCCACAACTGAAGTCTAAGTGAAATCATTCTTTTTAAGGAGGGAAGCGAGAGGAGCTATAATATTTCCATAATTCCGAATAAAATTCCTATAATATCCCATTAAACTCAGAAAACCACACAAGATCTTAAGAGTTTTAGGGCGAGGCCAATCTTGCATAGCTTCAATTTTCTTATGATCCACTCGGTCACCATACTTTCCAACAATATGACCTAGGTATTCCACTTCTGAGGAACCAAAGACAAATTTAGATTGTTTGAGGAAAAGTTGGTGCTTAGAGAGGAGATGGAGAACTTGATTCACACGAGAGAGATGAGATGATCAAGTTTTAATATAGATGAGAATATCATCAAAGAAAACTAAGACAAAATGACGGAGAAAAGGACGGAAGACATGATTCATAAGACTTTGGAAAGTGGAAGGAGCATTACACAATCCAAAGGGCATTACCAAGAATTCATAATGACCCTCATGAGTGTGAAATACCGTCTTGGGAATGCCTTCGTCTTTCATGTAGATCTGGTGGTAGCCATAATGTAGATCCAATTTGGTGAAGTATTGAGCACCACTCAATTCATCCAACAGGTCATCAATGATGGGAATGGGGAATTTGTATTTGATTGTGAGTTTGTTGAGGGATCGAAAATCAGAACACATGTGCCAATTACCTTCTTTCTTGAGTACCATGACCACATGGGAAGAATAGGGGCTAGTACTGGGACATATAACATCGTCTTTGAGTGATTCATGAACACTTTGATAAATTTCATTCTTCTAGGAAAAGGGATGATGATAAGGCCGAACATTGGGAGGAAGACTGCCTAGGATGAGAGGGATGGAATGATCATGGACGCCATGGGAAGGGGGAAGTTCTTTGGGGGTGGAAAAAACAACTTGGTGGTGGGAGAGGATAGATTGGAGGTCGGGATGCACCGAAGGTGTCTCAACAACATGAATGGAGTGGATTTGGGAGATAATTCCCGAATGAACTTTTTTGAGGAGCTTTTCCATGAGATGGGAACTAATGATCTTAGGGAATCCTGTTGTGATGCCTTTGAACTTATATTGTTGTCCCTCCTGTTGGAATTGCATGTTTAATTACCTAAAATACATGAGAATGGGGCCAAGAGTACATAACCATTTGGCACCAAGAACAATGTAGCAACCACCCATGTCTATAGTAAACATATGGGATTTCAGGTGATACTGACCAATTTGGAGTCACACATTTTTACATAGTCCCCCACATTTAATGGAATCACCATTGGAAATCATGATTTGAAAATTATTGACTGAACGGATGTAAAAATTGACTTCTTGGGAAATGCAGCGATGAATAAAGTTATGGGTGCTACCACTTTCCATAAGGATGATGAATTTCATATTTTTGATGTGACCAATATATTTGAGAGTCCTGGGAGCAGAGAATCCAATGAGGGCATGAAGTGAAATCACTGGTTCAACTTCAGGTGGGTCAGAGAGTAGGGTGAGGTCAGATGGCGGTGGTAGTTCCTCCATAGGTGAAACAACAACATATTCTTCAGAAAGATCCTCAGTCACAAGCATAAAAAACTTTTGTTCCTTACACTTGTGCCTGTGAAAATATTTTTCATCACAATTATAACAAAGACCCTTGAGTTGACGTTCAACCATTTTAGCCTTGGTTAATTTTTGGATCTTGAGGGGGGGTGTAGAAGGGGAAAAATGGGTGGGTTTAGGGTGAGGAGGAAAGGAGGGTTTGTGGATCTAGGAGGAAAAAATTTGTTGGGATTCCTTGGCTCGTTAAGTATCTTCCAACCAAGTCTAGGGGCGCGCCATGAGAACATGGGCACAAATTTTATCTTTGAGGCCACTGATAAAGAATTTCCTAAAAACAACATCTGACATGCCATCCGTTTTGAAAACTGAGTGCTCAAATGAGGTAATAAAGTCTTCCATTGTCCCAGGCTTCTTTAAATTGGTCAAACAACCTAAATGGCGAGTGTCAGAGTCAAAGCGGTCATAAAATTCAAGAAAAAACTGTGTCCAAGAAAGATACCCTTGGGGTGCCTTTTTTCGCCATTGCCACCATTTCCATCCTTCTAGATCCAGATGTAGGACACTAATGAAGCTTGGCTAAATCATCAGTAATGCTATGCACAGATAAATAATGTTCCATTTGGGTGACCCATCTTGTAGGATCTGATCCATCAAATTTGTTCACATCAATTCTAGGAGGGTGGAGGTCTTGGGAAAAGTGGGTAGTATGAGGGCCTTGGTAATGGGAAGATTCATGGTCATCCTAATAAAATGGTTGTTCAGAAGAGGAAGGGTTATGGGATTGGCCTAGGAAGTGTTCTTTGAGGTATTTGGGGTAGGAACATTGTTCCTTGAGGTCTTTGATGTGGGAAAATTCTTCCTTGAGGAGCTCAATAGTTGAATTGATGGAGCTAATGTTGGAAGTGAGCTACTTGATGGCGTCCTTGTTTTGATGGTTTTCAACAATCAAGGCATTGAGGTCTTGGGCTTGTGTGGTATTCATTTGGACAAAGGAGCAAACAAATGGTATAAGGGAAACAAAAGGGGTCTGGAGGAGTGGGTGGGACCACTGAGAAAAAAAGGTGTCAAATGATAGGTACCACTGCAATCGGGGAAAAAGGGGGATCCAAAGGGATATGAGCCAAATAAGGGTGTTGGAGATGGGTCGGATCCACAAAAAATATTTGGGTTAAAAAATATAGGTATCATTGGAATAAGGGCAAAGAGAGGAACCTAGTGGGAGATGTCCCAAATAAGTGTGTTTGCGGGACCACTATACTCGTTTTTTTTTTAATCCTTTGGATTTATACTCCATATTGAAGAATACTTTAGTGACAGAATGACCAAATGCTTAACTTTAAGAAATGTGTAGTAATTCCACAACCCGAATGCAGAAGACAATGTTGCGCGACAATAAATCTTGTATGTTCTGTTTTTATTTTTTTCCCAAGGGTTAGGGTATTCAAGGGTTATACAAACAAGGGTTTTCCCTATGCTATAGCTCTCTGATATACGTGTGAGGTCAAACAATATTACTCGGCCCGATATCTCAGGGAACCAAGTAAGGAGGCTAGACCGTGCCTTTAGCCATACTACTCGAATACCCAGGTACTAGAGAGTATCTTCCCAAGTGCTATTATCGATGGCACTATAGTAGTCAGGCGACCAATCGATTTATCTATGGAGGGATTCAAGAGATCTAGGCCGATCCGTATACATGTGTTGTCTAATGCGCTACCACTCGAAGGGGTACCAACATGGGTTACAAGGGTGGCCAACATATGTGCACTTAAGTACCACTTGTATTTCTTGCATGTATGAATTCTTGACCACGGGTTTATGTGCGTAACGACAGATCTTTGTAACTTTAAGATGTCGTAATAGTCTCTACCCTGGAAAAAAATTAACCCACAATTTTCTGTCGAGGAAGGTACTCTAATACCACTTGTAGTATTCCAGATATAAAATAGTATGAAGAACATAAATAATTAGGTAGAAATGAAACATAAATAATGATATAACTAGAACAATACTAGAATAATACCAGAATAACACTAGAAAGAACACTTTGATTACTGAGAGCAATGTTCACTTGCCTCTTCGAGGGGGAAACCTCCAACAGAGCAGATCTCTATTACAATAATATCCAAGACAAGATTTCTCATACCCTCTACTTATATTTATACTAAATATATCCAAAATAACCATCTAGAGGAAGATCCTTCTAGAAGTGGAAGCTTCTATTAGGTCTTCTTACATTTGACTTATTCTTCCTTATTGCTAGGCCTTATTAATATTGGAATTTATTACATGGAATTATATTATTCTAACTATGTGAGGGGTTAGGGAGGTTAGGTCCCTAACAGATTCCTTGCAACCTTTGCATAATTCTATGGGTTTGAAGCTAGAACCATATAGAAATGCATGGGCATCATTGGTTCAGTGGTTGTAAGTGCATGAGGAGGATCCTCAAACTGAGACCTCATCCTCCTATGATCTTCTATATCCCTTACAAGATCTCCTACTACCTGTAGGGTGGTTTGTGCCCACTTGGGCATACGTGGTGGCTCAACATTTGTATGCTGATCATCGACATGCTCACCATCTTCTGAATCAGATTCAGAACTCATATCTGAACCACGATATGAGTGAGTGGAGTCATCGTCATTGATGTCTAGTGTATGTAGTGGTATAAAGATATCTCTATGTGTCTTCGACGGTGCATGCAAGGGAGTTTCCTCAAACTAAACACCAAACTCAATGATGAGATTGTCAGTAGAGGGATCAAGCAACCTACAACCCTTCACATCATCTGGATATCCCACAAATATGCATGCGATAATCTGTAGATATAATTCTTTCCTCTTTTCAGAGGGTACATATGCCCATGCCCATGATCCAAATATTAAAAAATGGGCGACTTTCATTTTTTTTCTGCTCCATGCCTCAAAGGGAGTTTGGTCCTTGATAGATCCATGAGGAGATCTATTCTAAATGTGGTTGACACAATTAAGTGACTTGGCCTAAATCTTGGGTGATAGAGATCTGGCATGCAACATGCAAGTGACGATCTCCTTGAGGGATCCGTTCTTCCTCTCCGCTACTCCATTCTACTGCGGAGTGTAAGGTATTGTGTGTTGCAGTTGTATACCTGCCTCTGAACAAATATGATAGAAATATTGCTTCACACATTTCTCCCCATTTTCTGTGCAAAGGATTTTGATATTTCTCCTATACTGAGTCTCTGCATGTGCTTTGAAGTCTTTGAGATGCTCAAAAACCTCAGAGTTCTTCCTGAGAAAATATAGCTAAGTGTATCGTGAGAAATCATTAATAAATGTAAGTAGGTACCTTGATTTGGGATGAATGAGGAAAGAGTCCCATCAAATCATTGTGGATGAGATCCAAAGGAGAGAAGTCCCTCTAGGCCTTCCCTTCCTCAAACTTCTCCCGTGGATGTTTTCCAAGAACGCATCCTTGAAAAACTCCTTCGAAAAAAATGTATGTTGGGAAAGTCGGTGACCATTTCCCATTTTCATAATTGTTGCATGTATTTGAAGTTTAGATGGCCGGATATCTTGTTTCATGATCTACTAGTATCATCAACATGATTTAGTAGTAAAACATAATCATATTTAGCAATGAACTTACTGAAAGTATAGAAACAAGATTGGTGGCCTACCTCACCAACAACAATCAAAGAATTATCACACATATCAGATATGGTTACAAAATCAAGTGTGAATTTGTAGTATACCTAGGGAGGTAATATGGGGTAGCTAGGGAGGTTCCCAACGGAAATGTGGTTATGTATTATTAGTGGAATTCATTTAATATATGAGAATGTGGTTATTCAATGTAAGGTGGACTAGGTCCACTATATTAAGAAAGACCCACTATGGTAGTTAGATGTAATAAATGTGAGAAGACTCTCTAGAATGTTCCTAGGAGATAGAGAGAGTTATATAAAGAAGTGTAAGCAATGTAATGGAGGAGAGTGAAGAATATTGTGACTGTATCAAGCATTGCTTGAGGAGTGTTATCCTTCCTTAAGGATTAATATATGGTGTTACCCTACCTCAAGGGTTTTGACTATTTCTTGTGTTCAATATTTTGATGTTTATTATTGGTTTATTGTTGAAGTATATTTTAATATTATTTAGGCACTTAAAAAGTGGTATCAGAGAACTTTCCTTTGCCAAAGAAGGGGAGAATGTTTTGGCTCTTTTTGCATATTTTTTCTAGAAAACAAAAAAAAGAGGGTGGCACACTTCAGGTTCATATATGGATTTTTTTTAGCATAATTTGGCCACAACATTTGGGTATTTGAATTCCTCTCGGAAAAATATCCAAATTCAAAAAAACAATCAGCCGAAACGAAGTCCGGGAATTAAATTTATGAGCATTTTAAATTCAATTGTTTTTTTCAGGGTTTTTTCGGAAAAAAACTATGATTTTCTGTAGTAAGTTATTTTTGACCCTAGTTTTTGTCGAATTTTTATCACAAGAAAGATGTTTTTTGCTGGAAAAGATGATAGCCCTAATATTGAAGAATTCATAAAAGTATCGAAGTCATTTGCGAAAGAGAATTGGAAACATTGGGTATCATGTTATTTAAAAGGTGATGCGACCATTTGGTGGAAATCACATAGCTATAGCCAATTGATGGCACTTTCTGATGAAGCACTTGAAAATTTTATTTTAGATAAATGGTCTCATGCTACTAAAGGGAGAAATAAGAGTTTATTTTCAGGTGGAAAATCTATATTATAGGTTCATGGTTGTATTCACAAAGGAAATGCCATTGTTTCTATTAACCCTAGTTGCCAACAAAATTTTATCAATGTTCAATTGGTTAATAGATTGCAAATTCCTGCAAAAAATATCCAAAGCACACAAGTTGAGGGTAAAAATGTTCAAAATTTTAAATATTTGAAGGTTAGTATGGATAAATATGTGTTGCATTCAGTTTTTTTATGTTATGGATATGGATGAAGTGGATATTGTTTTGGGATATTCTTGGATAGAATCAATGGGCACCATTAATATTAATGTGCAAAATAAGTTTTTGAAGTTATGGTACAAGAAAAAATAAATCACATTGCAGGACGTGTCTCTTAATAAGAAAGATGGGCCCATAGAGGCCAGAAAAAAAGTTATTTTCGAGTTCAAAGATGAATCAGTGGTAGAGTCTATAGAAGGAGATGAAGCAAAACCACAAGAAGGGCACATTCGGGAAGCTAAAGAGGTCCTTGTCTCAAAGGCACAAAGTGTTGCAGATTTGATGAAAAAAGAACAGATTCCTACAATTGTTGTATATCACCATCCACATCATATAGAGAAACAATAGTCAGCAAGGCAAGGGCATGTGCATCAACACATTTATGCACTAGCAGGGAACCATAAAGGAAATCGATCAAGAGGTGCATGAATGCCTACTAGCACTTTAGGAAGACATCAGGCTAGAGAACTAATCCCATGGAAACACCGGCATAATGCAGATCAAGATCAAGGTGGAAAGACAATGGATGGAAATCATGATAGAATTCCATTGGGATGGATGGATGGTCGTACTTGGTACCATTTCGCTACATTGCTTAGCCAGTGATATTGTATGGTTTCTTCTCGTGTTTCGAGGAAAAAACATGTGAATGGGGGATGGAATATAGTATACCTAGGGAGGTGATATGTGGTACCTAGGGAGGTACCCAATGAGAATGTAGTTATGTATTATTAGTGGAAGTCATTTAATATATGAGAATGTGGTTATTCAATGTAAGGTGGACTAGGTCCACTATATAAAGAAAGACCCACTATAGTAGTTAGATGTAATAAATGCGAGAAGACTCTCTAGAATGTTCCTAGGAGATAGAGATAGCTATATAAAGATGTGTAAGAAATGTAATGGAGGAGAGTGAAGAATATTGTGAATGTATCAAGCATTTCTTGAGGAGTGTTATCCTTCCTTAAGGTTTAATATATAGTGTTACCCTACCTCAAGGGTTTTGACTCTTTCTCGTGTTCAATATTTTGGTGAATGGTTTGGTGTTTATTATTGGTTTATTTCTGAAGTATATTTTCATATTATTCAGGCACTTAACATAATTTCACCCTTTTTCCCATACCAGAATGTGTTATTTGATAACTAGAGTACATTCATGGAGAGTTTTGGAACATGCAAGGTGTTGTCAAAACTTTTGTGTGGTAGTTCTACTCTCCCTTGGCCAATGACCTAAATTGGGGTATCATCTCCCATGAGGATTGGTAGATCCATGCATGTAGAAATAAAAGATAAAATATTCTATGTTATTTACATATGGTGGGATGCAATTGAATCTAGGATCCATGCATTAGGAGAAGAGTTAATGGAAATCAATGCATGAGAGTTACCTCGTTTGGATTGATCTTTCAAATTCTTCTTGGAACTTTAGAATGTGACCCCCGAGGTTGTTCTTTTGAAAAATATGCACCATCTGATCAATCTATTTCTTCATGCATGCGGACTCAGAATGATAACTGTGGTTGTAGTATCCACATTATCTTCCCTTTCTCTCATTTCCCCCCTTTSGATCCCGAGAAATCATAAAATGGTTTGGAGTACCCTTCCTTCTTTGGTTCTRCATGTGCCTTTCCCTTGAMCTTTTTCTTGGTCTTTGGAATGCATGCACTACTACTCTCATGCACAACAAGTGCATGCACATTGGATTCCTTGATTATCCCCATCTTGATGAGWTTGTCTTTCTCRTGTGTGAGGGATTCAATAGAATAATATAATGTTGGMATTTTCTAGGTAGATCTTGAAGTGAATGAACTTGTATGGAAAGATGAGACAAAAATAGCATAATCYAGACCAAGTTTTTCCARAATAGAAAGGATCAATTGGGTTTCTTGRGTTGATTTATCAACACTRCATCCCTTTAGATGAAGGAGGAGGGACTTGAACTTCGTAAATAAGTCTTGTATGYTATCGAAATTACTTGAATYTAAGGAATTTAKCTCAACCTCGAGCATATGGCCTCTCATTTCATCTTGTTTTCCAAAGAGATCCTCCAACTTTGTTCAAATCTCATCTAGTATGGTACAAGYTTCAATGTGAAAAAGAAGYTCGGGGGGACATAGACACACARAGGATGTTGTAAGYCTCATTCATGTGGTTGAGTGTTGGGTMACATATTTGTCCATATTTTCATCATCTATAGACATYCATTCCATCCCTTCTCCATCCTATTATCGTTCATTTATCATTCCATTTGCCATACATTTGCTACAACTRCTCATAAAATGACATATAATTCCTTTTATGCTTTAGTGGTTAATAATGATTATTCTTCCTTCATTTTTAATGAATTAAAGACTATTATGCATGATTTTTCTGATGATGGTTTKACARRTGATTTTATGTATCAATAGTTGCAACAATCAAGGTTCCAACCTCCAAATGACACATGTGAGTTCCAACTCGTGGTTAACCGTTTTCAGTGAAAAACGTGGYAGATAAGGAGAGATGAATTTGCGTGGAATATTGTGAGCARATGAGGATGAATCTMAAAAMTCTGAGACATGGGTTTTGTTCAGAATGGGCCCAATTGAGTTCACAATGRGTYGTTTTCCAATTRGAGCTACGGTTTGAGAGAAATCGTTGGTTCTTTAAAAGGGTATTTTTCCAGATTTACAGTGGCMACCGGTTCTCTAAACTTAGCAATTTGTTTGAGCAACCCAGGGATTTGGGGATTTGATTTGTATAAATGAGACCTCTTCAATCAGGAGAGGGGCACTCATGAAATTATATAGAATTTATTTGTAAGAAAGATATGAACTTATGTAATTTTTGAGTTTTCTTCAATAATACAAAGGCGCTGATAGATTTGCAATTATGTGCAAATTTCTCTTAATCTTGTAAGTCTTTTGGCCACACATGCTAGGTGAGGCAGGGCCCCCTCAATCTAGTATGTGTTGGTCTTATTCATTTACTTATATTTTTCTTTTCATTGTCTTAATTTATCTTGGTTTATGATTAGTTGATCACTGCTTATAGTTGTGTGTTGTTTATTAGATTGTTATTACAGTAAGATGCAATTCATGTTGTTGTTACTTCATTTTGTTAATACTCCTTTAATTTATGTAAGAGTGTGGTAGTGGTTTTATTTCAGCTGAGTGTATTTTCAAGCAAGAGCAGATTTGATTGATTTTAAGTTATGTGTTTTATTTTATTAAATAGATAATAGTGTTAGTTGGAATTTGCTGCTTGCATATATTGTGCACGGTAACTTTGAAATAAAAGACTTCCTCGGGTTGACAATTGAATAGTTGGGCAAACACTACGATGCAATTAATTCAACATTAGTTCAACCCAATGTAGCGACTGTTGTTCCTTTGAGTGTAGTTGCTGTTCATTTGAAAGGAACATCTGCCGTTCCTTTGACGCAACTATTGTTCCTTTGAGTGTAGTTGTTGTTCATTTGAAAGGAACAACTGCCGTTCCTTTCGCGCGACTGCTGTTTCTTTGAGTGTAGTTGCTATTCATTTGAAAGGAACAACTGGCGTTCCTTTCACGCAACTGCTGTTCTTTTCGCGCGACTACTATTCCTTTGAGTATCATTGTTGTTCATTTGAATGGAGCAACTGTCATTCCCTTTACAATTGTTGTTTCTTTATAGGTGTTGCATCTCTGGAGGTTGGTTATTGAAAATGGAAGGTAAGAACCTACATAGGCAACAAATAAAATGCTTGTGCCAGTGCCTACCTTTGGTTGATGCATAGAGGTTGATTTTAGGACATATTTAGAGCCCAACATTGAGATACCTATTGTTCTCGACAACAAAAGTTGGCTCAATCTCTGTTGCCATAGTAATTTGGTACAATCCTCTACATCTTAGTTGATGCAGAATTTTCAGCTTCCACTTGAAGTAGTTATGAGGCGTGAGAAGTATTGCTGACGAGTAATCCATCTTTTATGACTGCATCTTCCTCATGTACCTGTAAATAGAAATGATTATTTTATTTTTCCTAACTATCAAGGTTCTGATACCATGTGAAGTTTTCACAATGAACCAAGCTAGTAGAAAATGAACACACAAAGCTTGCGAGAGAGAAGAGAATAGAGTAGAATGAAAGAAATTGTATTAATTGTATTCCACACTCAAAGAGTGAATAATTTACAATATATATAGGATACATGAGTAAATAATGCATCATAATAGGATCTAGAGAGATGTGAGGACTCACAAATAGACTCTGGAGTGAACTTCCACCTAGTCCTAGTTAACTAGCCATGTAGTCATCAGTTAATTGACTAATCACCAGTGGAGTGAGGAGAGAATCATGCATGCACATGTGTGGTGCCTTCTTGGTGATGATCCCAAGGTAATTTCACACTCACGGTGATGATACTAAGGTATGCATGCAACAATTGGTGATAATACTGAGGTTGTCATGCAAGAATCCACTCCACTAGTCTGACTGAGGTGTAACTGACTCAAGACTGAAGAGGATGTGGCATCCTCATCTAGGGGAGAATATATATAACTAGGGTCACCCTCAACATAGAATAGTAAAATTAGGAAAATGGATCTAGTTTCATTTGTTTCATTGGATTTATACTATTTGCATATTAAGAAAAAAAATTAAGTTGACTTTTATCACTTACCTATTTGTAACATTTTCATATTTGGTACACTCATGCACCAAATAACCTATGGTAGAATGGCCACTTTTTTTTTTTTTTTGTAAGTAAGAGATTTATATATAAAGGGCCTTCAAAAAACCAGACCATAGGTACAAAAACTTGAAAACAACCGCACTATAATTGCTGAACTGCACCAACAGAGGGGAAACCAGTTCAACCAGTCGGGTAAGTCTAGCATTTGATAGTCTAACAGTCTTATAAAATAGAACCAAGCTGACTAAGCTACAGCTAAGAAAAGAAACTATTAAAGATCAAGGAACCCTTGTGGGGTCATACACTTGGTGAGTAACCTGGCCAAGTGGCTAGAACGACCGTGTACCAAGGCTCCTCGTCAATGGGTGTCCCTTTGCCTTCCAAATGCATGTCAGTGCCCACGTTGCTCTCGTCCCTGTTGTCATCTGGCAGGGCATCTCTAGGCGGACTGTACACATGCTGGCCTGTAGTTGTCGCAATCTCCGTGTCCTCTTGCTTGACCTGCTCCACAACGACCTCTGCTGAATGTTGCGACTGAGCATTCCTGTCGTCGCTCTCTGCATGGGGTTCCTTTGCTGAAGCCACACCTTCTGGAGTGGAGGGAAAAGCATCCTGGAAGGTGGATAGAATCTGAAGGAGGGTCGAGATCTTTTCATCCATAATCTGCATTCAGAATTGGAGGTCCTCCATTCCCTGACGGAGTTCGAAGACCAGACCATAGAGAATGGTTAAACTTTCTTTCAGCTGCGAATCAGGGATGGATTCGGTAGACGCGTACACATTGTTTCAGGCACGTCGAAAAAGAGGTGGTACCCCCATGGGAGGCTGTGAGGAGCAAGCTACCGGTGCAAGAGAAGGTTCGATGGTTCTGGAGTTCGGTGGGACAGTAGGAAATTGTGAAAGAGAGACCGACGAGCTGTCAGTAATGACTAGGCATTCGAACCAGGAGGTAGGCGGGGTGGAGGAGGCGAGAGGTGCTAGCTCGGGCTGCAGAGGTGGCGAGGAGAACGTGGAGGGTGAACCAGGGGGAGAAACAAAGGTTCGGGGCCGAGGAGGATGCCATGGAGAGCCCCTTTGCGACCTTCCTCTTTGACGCGGCATAATGTTCTTCGTTTGAAGGCAGATAATGGCTAAGTGCTCCAGGCGAATGCAGAGAGCCTGGAGAGGGCCAAGGGCTGTGAACACCATGAAAGTCCAGGTTAATCCAGGCCAAGGCAGCGGAGGGATGTGGAGGTTGGTCCTCGAGCGAGGATGAGAAACACTTGCAGTCGGAAAAGCCATAGAGAAGTTCGTAATGAGGGTCGGGCACACTAGAGTTAATGGTGTTGCTACGACGTGAAGTCGAATTAATGCATGGTCGAGGCAACAGTAATTGGCACGAGCTCATCACATGGCTCCCTGCCTTGTTGGCCTGACCACTCTCCCGCTTCGCGCCATTTGTCTCGCACTGACACCCCATTCAGGGGAGTAGAATGGCCACTTCACTAGTGAAGAAATCCCATATTTCATCCTTTGAATGGATATGAGGTCTTCTTCGACTATTCAACACACCTAATATACACTCACCACCATGGAGTTGACTGCCAGATTTCCTCGACACTTGGTCATGAGGCCAAAAATCTCTTCATTTTTCAAGTTTTTCATTCACGTAAATTTATTTTCCACCAATACATAAGACTCACTTATTACAACTACATAGTTCATTACCTATGAGACTTATAGGCTTAATCTCCTACATTGTTTGCGCTCTGTTTACAAGTCTAAAATCATGCAAATGAGCACAAAATTTCATATTTTGTAGTAGTTTTCTAACCAACTTTCTTTTCAAGGTTTAGTGCATAGTTTTATCTAGATCTTCATTATTCTTAAGCACTACATCATGCAAAATTAACATGTTAGATTTAATTAATACACATTTAATTGAATTTAGATTAGATTTTTTTCCTTCATGCACATTCATTGTTGGTGATATTGGAAGTAATTTCTTCTATTGTTAAAGCATCATGGTGTGGTGGCACATCTCATCAATTAGTGCATGCTCTTTTCTTTGCACTCTTTTTCTATTTGGGTGAATCAAAAGTGGATAAAGAGGTTGCCTTCATTCCCTTTTTTTTCTTCACTTTTTTTTTTTTTTTAACTTTAAGTTTACATTTGAACATTTTTAATTCTTAATATTTTCATATTCAACAAATATACACCACATGTACACTCAATCCACACACAAGGAACACCGAGTCTGTTCATGTTTCCAACTAATATTAAAAATAAACATATTTTAATAAAAGTAACTTCACTAGTTTATTACAAAACTCTCACATTTA
>JZKD02S0862833.1:0-14218 GCA_000966675.3 Picea glauca
CTACAACCACTATATTTCATCCAAAGACTACAATTTTCCTCTTCTTGATGTTGATTTTGGTTAATTTCCAAATTGGTATGGGTTGGAAATGGAGAATAAAACATGAAATATGTAGCTAATTAATGTTAGAGTGCTTCCCACAATGTTAGAGTCAATGACAATGATGTCATTGGTGGAAATGATGGATGACATTAGCTATAACTAGAGGAATGTAGGACTCTTACACTTCCCATGGCATGAAGATTGTACTCAACCCATGCTCCCATTATTATGTGAAAATACTTTACCCACCAACCTCTTACATATATTCAAGGATTGGTTGATAAGTCAAAGAAGGTATATGGCTTCATTTAAGGAATGTTGTAGAAAAATATGAGTTCTGAGAATGAACTTGAAGAAAGAGGATTTATTTTCCCATAGGTCCACTTTCATCTTCCCCTATGGTGGAATCATAGTGCCTCTCATTCCTTCATGTGTTTTCTATGGTGGGTTGMATCACCATACATTGAAGCACTTGGAAKGCCTAATTACTATTTAACTATTTGAGTGAAGGTCATTAGTGTTGTGTTAGAGTCTTAGGATCGTGTTTTGTATTTGTAAAATACACCATGTGAAACTCTTACATCAAATCCATACATTGTCATTGACCTATTGAAATAAGTATTATCAAATAGTTGTTGTACCACCCGAGCACATATTTCAGTTTAGACACATTTTCTTTGAGTATTCCATCTTCTCTATTGCATTATTTATTTTATATGTAACCTTGTAACCTTGAATGAGACTATTTTAGTGCACAATGAATTCTATATGGTTAATGATTGTATTTGAATCTCTCACTACAACCAACGATTGAGCACATGAACCTTTAGAATTTTTCAATCCTTTCCAAAGTGCATAAGATTTTGCTTGGTTGTTGGAAAAAATACCAAGTCCCCATGCAAAAGAAGTTATTAATATAAATAATAAATAATGTCAATGTTTTATATTGATAGTTATTAATATGGTAATATTAATATTAAAATTGCCACCTAAAGTATATATATATATTTTTAAATAAATATTTTTCATCGCACTTTAGACAAAATTTATATACCTACGACGAATTCGCTATATAAACAAAGAAATGTTGTCATCACAAGTGCGACGACAATAAATTCTTGTGACGCATTTTCTATATAAACAAAGAAATTTTGTCGTTCCTGCGACGAATCCGTATATAAACAAAAAAAGTTGTCGTCGCAAGTGCGACGACAATAAAAATTGTTGTGACGAATTTGATATATATAAAAATAAATGGTGTCCTTCCTACGACGAATCAGTATATAAACAAAAAAAAGTTGGTGTCGCAAGTGAGACGACAATAAAATTTGATGCGACAAATTTGGTATCTAGACAACGAAAATTGGCCTCGCAATGATCGTCACAATTGAGACGAACAATTGGTTTCAATGTCATCTCAAGTGTGACGGGAATAAAATTGCTTCGACGAATTTGCTACATTAACAATGAAAATTGTCGTCGCAATTGAGACAAATTGTTGGTTTCACTTAGTTTTCCTATATTGTCGTATTGTCGACGATATTTATTTTTTTGTCGCAATTGTGAGAAGTTCCCTAGGGTCGTCACTCTCGCGACGTTAATTCAAGTTCGTCGAAATTTCCACATGCCATAATATGATGTTCCAGAGACTCAATATTCGTCGCAATATCCACGACATAATGTCGCAAGAGTGTCGAAATAGTCGTCACAAAATGACCCAAATTTGCTAGTGTCTAGAAGACTGCAGTTGCAACTAGAGGTGCGCAAGTTTGGGAGCAACAACTATAGTTGGAGGGGGTGCAAATATGGAGGATTAGTATAAAAATTGTGGATATTTTTATTGTGTGCTTATGTTGGAGAAAATGTACACTCTCCTTGTATATTTATTGTGTTGTTGTTGCAGTAGTTGTGGCTAGGGTTTATCTATTAGTTCTGGAGTAGGCTTTCTAGAATTATTCTAAGTAAAGGTTAAATTTCTTGGGGGTGGCATGTATGCCTATGGTTGGGTGAAAATAGTGTGATATTGTCTATGGTTAAACAAGCACACCAAAACTTTAATAGAAATATTCTCCAAATTATGATGATGAAGGAACCCAATTGGGATCCCACCAAAACTTCAGAAGATAAGGTACAAAAAAGCATAAATACTGTTCATATTTTCACATGGTTAAGATGTGAATAGAAGGGATTCATGGGTAATATTCAAATGGCCATAACTTTCTAATCAAGATTCATAATTGAGAAAGGAATAAGTCATTGAAAAGGTATTGGACATAGGAATCCATATATCCAACCATAAATCTTATTTGAGCAATTAATTTCACAAGAAATCAAAAGAAATAATTCCGATGCATTATTGGAACAAAATTGTACATAAATTCATAAATTTGTTAAATTATTTAGCCTAAAAAAATTTGTTGGTTGTACATTTTGTAGATTTAACAATATTTAGATCATAATAGGATCAACACAAAGTTCAAAAACATGGAATATACACAGGGGAATTACACCCATGAATATGATATCAGAGGGATGTATGTCAATATAGGTAATGAAGGTACAAATTCAAATGGACATGGAGAAGGTATGGAGGAAAGAATGAACTTGGTAGAGACCATAAAATTTTTTCAAAATAATTTCCATGGTTATAAAGTTGATAATGAGAGGCTTATGAAAGCCAAGGAGCAACAAGAGGGATTCAAGATCAAGTTAACATAAATATTAGACAAAATAGAGAAGAAAATGGATAAGGAGACTGATTAAACCAAATTAGAGAGTCACATATCTCATTATGAGAGGAGAATAAAAAGAAGTGTTAGCATGCATAACCATCACTCCCCAAGGAATTCAACTAGGATGGCACACAATAGTTCAATTCCATCTCCTGTCAGGAAGTGTAAGAGAAGGTCTGGGATGGATGAGCTACAGGGAGAAATGAATAAAATAAAACCACCTAAATTTGATGGTGAACACAAGAAGGATGAGGATGCAGAGACATGGCTATTAGGAATGAGGAAGTAGTTCTAGTTACATAGCTAATCCTCACAAGCAGAAGGAATAATTTCCATCTATCAACTCAAAGGAAAAGCATCAATGTGGTGGGACCAATTTGTGCAACATTGATGAGAAGAAGGTTACTTGGAGGGAATTAAAGAGGTATTTTCAAAAGAAATACTTGACTAAGAGATACTATTATAATAAAATGAAGGACTTCTTTGAAATCAAGCTTCGAAGGTTGACAATAGATGAGTATGAAAGGAGGTTTTTAGAGTTGCTGAAATATGTTTCCTTCATCAAGGATGATAAAGTTAATTTCATAGGTATTTGAGTGGGTTGGCATCATTTATTAGTAACAAGATACAATATGATGATCCAAAAACATTGGAGGAAACTATAAGAAGGGATAAGTTACTTTATGATCACATAAAGGTAGAGAAACTTACCAAAAAGATTGAGAAGACAAGAAGAAAAGCAACATGGAACATAGGAAGAAGGGAACTAAGCCACCATTCTTCAGAAATAACTCTCAGGGACAACCAAATTCTAAAGAACCCAGAATGACCGAGACATTGGGGCAAATACCAAGGAAACCACCTATTCAATGTTGGGGTTGTGGGGGAGATCATATGTATAGATATTGGCCTCACATAAATGAAAAAGTGAGGATTTTTCTCAATGTATAGCAAGCTAATACAGTGGAGGACATGGGCATAAATGTACCTAATATCTATGCAACCTTGGACAACAAACAAGTTGATTTTCAGTCACATATGATTGAAGTGGAAGGTAAGATCAACAACCAAACCATTTCTATTTTAATTGATTCAAAATCTAGTCATAGCTATCTAGATCCTAAGATGGTGGAAAGATTCCATCTTCCAAGAAGCAAGCTTGGAAAATATTGGTTGGTGCAGTTGGCTACATGAGCTAAAAGAAAAATTAATGAGATGGTTAAGGCATGGCCAATGGAAATGAATGGACTAAGAACTAGGGAAGATTTGAACATCATACCTTTAGGTTCTTGTGACTGCTCAATTGGTATGGATTGGTTGGACCAACATCATGATGTACTAGACTATTATAATAAGGAATTTACTTTCTTGGATGAGGAAGGGAAATTAAGTACAATACAGGGAATTCCCAAGGCAGTAATCATCAAAGAAGTTTTATCCTTGCAGTTGAAGAAAAGTTACAGGAAAGGATGTCAAATATTTGCAGCACAGTTGGAAGATACGCCTAAAGATAAGGTGCCAAATATTGAATATTATGCAATCCTAAAGGATTTTGAAGATGTGTTTAAAGAAATACCAGGATTACCACCAAAGAGAGATATTGATTTATCCATCAATTTGATGCTTGGAACATCCCCAGTATCCAAGACCCCTTACATGATGAGTACACCAGAGTTGAATGAATTACAAATGCAACTAGAAGAGCTTCTGAAGAAGGGGTATATATTCCCAAGTGTGTCACCATGGGGTGCCCCAGTATTATTTGTGAAGAAAAAGGATGGAACATTGAGACTTTGCATTGACTTCAAGAAGTTGAACAAGGTAACTATGAAGAAAAAGTATCATTTGTCGAGGATAGATGACCTCTTTGATCAACTGAAAGATGAAAAATTATTCTTGAAGATTGATCTCAGGTCAGGCTATCATCAGGTAATAATTAAAGAAGAAGACATCAACAAGACTTCCTTCAAAACAAGATATGGCCATTATGAGTTCACAGTGGTGCCATTTGGGTTATCAAATGCACAAGTTGTCTTCATGTGTTTAATGAATGGTATTTTCAAGGATTACCTAGATAAGTTTGTCATTGTCTTCTTCGATGACATTCTTATAAATTCTAAGTCTGAAGAATAGCATGAGAAGCACTTGAGGATGTTATTATAGGTATTGATGGAGCATCAGTTGCATTCCAAATTGAGCAAGTGCTCATTCTACCAGAAGAAAATTCATTATTTGGGCCATATCATTTAAAAGGAAGGGATAACAATAGATCTAGAAAAGATAAGGACCATTGAAGGATGGCCAACACCAAGGAATGTCTCGGAGGTGAGATTATTCATGGGTCTTGCAGGTTACTATAGGATATTTATTGAAGTATTCTCAAAGATTTCACACCCAATCACTTCCTTGCAGAAGAAGGGTGTGAATTTTGAGTGGACACATGATTGTGAAATAAGTTTCCATCACTTGAAGAATTTATTAAAAAGTTCTCCAATACTAAGGATTGTTGATCCAAATGAATACTTTATTGTATGCACTGATGCATGCAAATAAGGACTTGGTGGAGTCCTTTGTCAGAATGGGTATGTGGTATGTTATGAATCAAGAAAATTAAAAGAGCATGAGAGGCATTATGCTACTCATGACTTAGAATTGGCAGCCATAGTGCATACCTTGAAGATGTGGAGGCACTACCTCATGGAAAAAATATTTGAATTGAAGACAGACCATAGTGGTTTGAAATATTTATTTGGACAACCAACTCTAAATGCTAGGAAAAGCAGGTTGTTAGAATTCCTCAGTGAATATGAATTTGATATAAAGCATATCAAGGGGAAAGAGAACAAGGTGGTTGATGCACTTAGAAGAAGGTTGCATGAGATGCATGCTACAACCATTATCATATACCAATCATATTTGAAAGATAGAATTTTAGAGGCTACAAACTCAAATTTACAGTACATGGAAATAAGAACAAAATTACAACAAGTTATTTTGCAGCATAAAAGTGAAGAATATAAGTTGGAAAAGGCTGAAATTCTCATGTATAGGGGAATAATTTATGTGCCAAATTCTTAGGTGAAAAATATGATTTAAAAAAAAATGTATAATGTGCCTTATGTTGGGCACCTAGGTTACCAGAAAACTATTGCAGTTGTCAAGCGCCGATACTATTGGCTAGGAATGAAGAAATTGGTTGTTGGTTTTATTTCCAGGGGTTTGGAATGTCAAAAGATCAAGTTTTAGCATAGACACTCGGCTAGTTTTCTACAACCATTACCCAATTCCTGAGTGGAAATGGAAAGTTGTAACAATGGATTTTATCACTAAACTACCTATAACTAGAAAGCAACATGATTTTATCGTGGTAGTGGTGGATAAGATTACCAAAGATGCCCATTTTATTCTAGTAAATCTCACTCACAAGGTAGATAACATAGCTTATATTTATATGAAATAAATAACTCGATTACATGGAATATCAAAGAAAATTGTCTCTGATAGAGATCGGAAATTTTCATCAAATTTTTTGAAAGGATTATTCAAGGTAATTGGAAAAAATATTCATTTTAGCACAACTTATCATCCAACTTCATATGGGAAAATGGAAAGGGTGAACTGGGTGATATAATACACATTAAGAATGTATGTGATGGATAAACCATCCAAATGGGAGGATTATTTTCATTTGGTGGATTTTTCTTATAAAAATGGGTACCAAGCATTTTTAAAGATGAGCCCATTTGAGGCACTTTATGGTAGAAAGTGAAATACACTAGTAAGTTGGGACAACCCAACATACAAAGAAGTAGTTGAGCCAGAATTACTCAAGGAAATGGAAGAGAAAATGATGAAAATAAAACATAATTTAAAGGTTGCCCAAGATAGATAGAAAAGTTATGTTGATAAAGGAAGAACTCACTGAGAATTTAAAGTGGGTGACCATGTGTTCTTAAAAGTAAATTCCAAGAGAAGTTCCCTGAATTTTGGAAATTGTTCCAAGCTAGCATCTTGTTAATGTGGGCCATTTGAAATCCTGGAAAGGATTAAACTTGTAGCATACCTAATTTCCTTACATGCATCAATGTATATTCATAATGTATTCCATGTATCATTTCTTAAAAAGTATGTACCTAGTGCTAATCATGTCATCGATTGGAATGTGATTTAGGTGGAGAAAAAAGGCAATTTTCAATTGCATCCGGTGTGCATATTGAACCAAAATATAAAGAAACTTTGGAATCGAGCCATAGGGATGTAAAGGTCCAATGGACTTGGGACGGTCCTGAGGATGAAAATTGGGAGCATGAGGATGTTATGCATGCAAAGTACTCACATCTTTTCTAATACTTTTGAAGTTTTGATTGTATATATGTATATACTACACTGAGGATAGTGCATAAATAAGGGGGAGGGGAATGCAAAACCTCTAGGATGAACCCCAATTGTAAATTTAAATATAAATGTACATATGTATATAAGTTGGTGAGGTGTTTGTATCAAGTCTTCAACTTAATTTTTTGTGTACATTCCATAGTATAAATTTCACTTGTGTAAGTGTGCAAGGATGGCACACTAAAAGAAGAGTGTGTGCATCCAAGATTCTGCACACATTAGCTTAAGTGTGAGATCTTTAGGCTANAAACTCTTACATCAAATCCATACATTGTCATTGACCTATTGAAATAAGTATTATCAAATAGTTGTTGTACCACCCGAGCACATATTTCAGTTTAGACACATTTTCTTTGAGTATTCCATCTTCTCTATTGCATTATTTATTTTATATGTAACCTTGTAACCTTGAATGAGACTATTTTAGTGCACAATGAATTCTATATGGTTAATGATTGTATTTGAATCTCTCACTACAACCAACGATTGAGCACATGAACCTTTAGAATTTTTCAATCCTTTCCAAAGTGCATAAGATTTTGCTTGGTTGTTGGAAAAAATACCAAGTCCCCATGCAAAAGAAGTTATTAATATAAATAATAAATAATGTCAATGTTTTATATTGATAGTTATTAATATGGTAATATTAATATTAAAATTGCCACCTAAAGTATATATATATATTTTTAAATAAATATTTTTCATCGCACTTTAGACAAAATTTATATACCTACGACGAATTCGCTATATAAACAAAGAAATGTTGTCATCACAAGTGCGACGACAATAAATTCTTGTGACGCATTTTCTATATAAACAAAGAAATTTTGTCGTTCCTGCGACGAATCCGTATATAAACAAAAAAAGTTGTCGTCGCAAGTGCGACGACAATAAAAATTGTTGTGACGAATTTGATATATATAAAAATAAATGGTGTCCTTCCTACGACGAATCAGTATATAAACAAAAAAAAGTTGGTGTCGCAAGTGAGACGACAATAAAATTTGATGCGACAAATTTGGTATCTAGACAACGAAAATTGGCCTCGCAATGATCGTCACAATTGAGACGAACAATTGGTTTCAATGTCATCTCAAGTGTGACGGGAATAAAATTGCTTCGACGAATTTGCTACATTAACAATGAAAATTGTCGTCGCAATTGAGACAAATTGTTGGTTTCACTTAGTTTTCCTATATTGTCGTATTGTCGACGATATTTCTTTTTTTGTCGCAATTGTGAGAAGTTCCCTAGGGTCATCACTCTCGCGACGTTAATTCAAGTTCGTCGAAATTTCCACATGCCATAATACGATGTTTCAGAGACTCAATATTCGTCGCAATATCCACAACATAACGTCGCAAGAGTGTCAAAATAGCCGTCACAAAATGACCCAAATTTGCTAGTGTCTAGAAGACTGCAGTTGCAACTAGAGGTGCGCAAGTTTGGGAGCAACAACTATAGCTGGAGGGGGTGCAAATATGGAGGATTAGTATAAAAATTGTGGATATTTTTATTCTGTGCTTATGTTGGAGAAAATGTACACTCTCCTTGTATATTTATTGTGTTGTTGTTGCAGTAGTTGTGGCTAGGGTTTATCTATTAGTTCTGGAGTAGACTTTCTAGAATTATTCTAAGTAAAGGTTAAATTTCTTGGGGGTGGCATGTATGCCTATGGTTGGGTGAAAATAGTGTGATATTGTCTATGGTTAAACAAGCACACCAAAAATTTAATAGAAATATTCTCCAAATTATGATGATGAAGGAACCCAGTTGGGATCCCACCAAAACTCCAGAAGATAAGGTACAAAAAAGCATAAATACAGTTCATATTTTCACATGGTTAAGATGTGAATAGAAGGGATTCATGGGTAATATTCAAATGGCCATAACTTTCTACTCAAGATTCATAATTGAGAAAGGAATAAGTCATTGAAAAGGTATTGGACATAGGAATCCATATATCCAACCATAAATCTTATTTGAGCAATTAATTTCACAAGAAATTAAAAGAAATAATTCCGATGCATTATTGGAACAAAATTGTACATAAATTCATAAATTTGTTAAATTATTTAGCCTAAAAAAATTTGTTGGTTGTACATTTTGTAGAGTTAACAACATTTAGATCATAATAGGATCGACACAAAGTTCAGAAACATGGAATATACACAGGGGAATTACACCCATGAATATGATATCAGAGGGATGTATGTCGATATAGGTAATGAAGGTACAAATTCAAATGGACATGGAGAAGGTATGGAGGAAAGAATGAACTTGGTAGAGACCATAAAAAGTTTTCAAAATAATTTCCATGGTTATAAAGTTGATAATGAGAGGCTTATGAAAGCCAAGGAGCAACAAGAGGGATTCAAGATCAAGTTAACGTAAATATTAGACAAAATAGAGAAGAAAATGGATAAGGAGACTGAGTCAACCAAATTAGAGAGTCACATATCTCATTATGAGAGGAGAATAACAAGAAGTGTTAGCATGCATAACCATCACTCCCCAAGGAATTCAACTAGGAGGGAACACAATAGTTCAATTCCATCTCCTGTCAAGAAGTGTAAGAGAAGGTCTGGGATGGATGAGCTACAGGGAGAAATGAATAAAATAAAACCACCTAAATTTGATGGTGAACAAAAGAAGGATGAGGATGCAGAGACATGGCTATTAGGAATGAGGAAGTAGTTCTAGTTACATAACTAATCCTCACAAGCAGAAGGAATAATTTCCATCTATCAACTCAAAGGAAAAGCATCAATGTGGTGGGACCAATTTGTGCAACATTGATGAGAAGAAGGTTACTTGGAGGGAATTAAAGAGGTATTTTCAAAAGAAATACTTGACTAAGAGATACTATTATAATAAAATGAAGGACTTCTTTGAAATCAAGCTTCGAAGGTTGACAATAGATGAGTATGAAAGGAGGTTTTTAGAGTTGCTGAAATATGTTTCCTTCATCAAGGATGATAAAGTTAATTTCATAGGTATTTGAGTGGGTTGGCATCATTTATTAGTAACAAGATACAATATGATGATCCAAAAACATTGGAGGAAACTATAAGAAGGGATAAGTTACTTTATGATCACATAAAGGTAGAGAAACTTACCAAAAAGATTGAGAAGACAAGAAGAAAAGCAACATGGAACATAGGAAGAAGGGAACTAAGCCACCATTCTTCAGAAATAACTCTCAGGGACAACCAAATTCTAAAGAACCCAGAATGACCGAGACATTGGGGCAAATACCAAGGAAACCACCTATTCAATGTTGGGGTTGTGGGGGAGATCATATGTATAGATATTGGCCTCACATAAATGAAAAAGTGAGGATTTTTCTCAATGTATAGCAAGCTAATACAGTGGAGGACATGGGCATAAATGTACCTAATATCTATGCAACCTTGGACAACAAACAAGTTGATTTTCAGTCACATATGATTGAAGTGGAAGGTAAGATCAACAACCAAACCATTTCTATTTTAATTGATTCAAAATCTAGTCATAGCTATCTAGATCCTAAGATGGTGGAAAGATTCCATCTTCCAAGAAGCAAGCTTGGAAAATATTGGTTGGTGCAGTTGGCTACATGAGCTAAAAGAAAAATTAATGAGATGGTTAAGGCATGGCCAATGGAAATGAATGGACTAAGAACTAGGGAAGATTTGAACATCATACCTTTAGGTTCTTGTGACTGCTCAATTGGTATGGATTGGTTGGACCAACATCATGATGTACTAGACTATTATAATAAGGAATTTACTTTCTTGGATGAGGAAGGGAAATTAAGTACAATACAGGGAATTCCCAAGGCAGTAATCATCAAAGAAGTTTTATCCTTGCAGTTGAAGAAAAGTTACAGGAAAGGATGTCAAATATTTGCAGCACAGTTGGAAGATACGCCTAAAGATAAGGTGCCAAATATTGAATATTATGCAATCCTAAAGGATTTTGAAGATGTGTTTAAAGAAATACCAGGATTACCACCAAAGAGAGATATTGATTTATCCATCAATTTGATGCTTGGAACATCCCCAGTATCCAAGACCCCTTACATGATGAGTACACCAGAGTTGAATGAATTACAAATGCAACTAGAAGAGCTTCTGAAGAAGGGGTATATATTCCCAAGTGTGTCACCATGGGGTGCCCCAGTATTATTTGTGAAGAAAAAGGATGGAACATTGAGACTTTGCATTGACTTCAAGAAGTTGAACAAGGTAACTATGAAGAAAAAGTATCATTTGTCGAGGATAGATGACCTCTTTGATCAACTGAAAGATGAAAAATTATTCTTGAAGATTGATCTCAGGTCAGGCTATCATCAGGTAATAATTAAAGAAGAAGACATCAACAAGACTTCCTTCAAAACAAGATATGGCCATTATGAGTTCACAGTGGTGCCATTTGGGTTATCAAATGCACAAGTTGTCTTCATGTGTTTAATGAATGGTATTTTCAAGGATTACCTAGATAAGTTTGTCATTGTCTTCTTCGATGACATTCTTATAAATTCTAAGTCTGAAGAATAGCATGAGAAGCACTTGAGGATGTTATTATAGGTATTGATGGAGCATCAGTTGCATTCCAAATTGAGCAAGTGCTCATTCTACCAGAAGAAAATTCATTATTTGGGCCATATCATTTAAAAGGAAGGGATAACAATAGATCTAGAAAAGATAAGGACCATTGAAGGATGGCCAACACCAAGGAATGTCTCGGAGGTGAGATTATTCATGGGTCTTGCAGGTTACTATAGGATATTTATTGAAGTATTCTCAAAGATTTCACACCCAATCACTTCCTTGCAGAAGAAGGGTGTGAATTTTGAGTGGACACATGATTGTGAAATAAGTTTCCATCACTTGAAGAATTTATTAAAAAGTTCTCCAATACTAAGGATTGTTGATCCAAATGAATACTTTATTGTATGCACTGATGCATGCAAATAAGGACTTGGTGGAGTCCTTTGTCAGAATGGGTATGTGGTATGTTATGAATCAAGAAAATTAAAAGAGCATGAGAGGCATTATGCTACTCATGACTTAGAATTGGCAGCCATAGTGCATACCTTGAAGATGTGGAGGCACTACCTCATGGAAAAAATATTTGAATTGAAGACAGACCATAGTGGTTTGAAATATTTATTTGGACAACCAACTCTAAATGCTAGGAAAAGCAGGTTGTTAGAATTCCTCAGTGAATATGAATTTGATATAAAGCATATCAAGGGGAAAGAGAACAAGGTGGTTGATGCACTTAGAAGAAGGTTGCATGAGATGCATGCTACAACCATTATCATATACCAATCATATTTGAAAGATAGAATTTTAGAGGCTACAAACTCAAATTTACAGTACATGGAAATAAGAACAAAATTACAACAAGTTATTTTGCAGCATAAAAGTGAAGAATATAAGTTGGAAAAGGCTGAAATTCTCATGTATAGGGGAATAATTTATGTGCCAAATTCTTAGGTGAAAAATATGATTTAAAAAAAAATGTATAATGTGCCTTATGTTGGGCACCTAGGTTACCAGAAAACTATTGCAGTTGTCAAGCGCCGATACTATTGGCTAGGAATGAAGAAATTGGTTGTTGGTTTTATTTCCAGGGGTTTGGAATGTCAAAAGATCAAGTTTTAGCATAGACACTCGGCTAGTTTTCTACAACCATTACCCAATTCCTGAGTGGAAATGGAAAGTTGTAACAATGGATTTTATCACTAAACTACCTATAACTAGAAAGCAACATGATTTTATCGTGGTAGTGGTGGATAAGATTACCAAAGATGCCCATTTTATTCTAGTAAATCTCACTCACAAGGTAGATAACATAGCTTATATTTATATGAAATAAATAACTCGATTACATGGAATATCAAAGAAAATTGTCTCTGATAGAGATCGGAAATTTTCATCAAATTTTTTGAAAGGATTATTCAAGGTAATTGGAAAAAATATTCATTTTAGCACAACTTATCATCCAACTTCATATGGGAAAATGGAAAGGGTGAACTGGGTGATATAATACACATTAAGAATGTATGTGATGGATAAACCATCCAAATGGGAGGATTATTTTCATTTGGTGGATTTTTCTTATAAAAATGGGTACCAAGCATTTTTAAAGATGAGCCCATTTGAGGCACTTTATGGTAGAAAGTGAAATACACTAGTAAGTTGGGACAACCCAACATACAAAGAAGTAGTTGAGCCAGAATTACTCAAGGAAATGGAAGAGAAAATGATGAAAATAAAACATAATTTAAAGGTTGCCCAAGATAGATAGAAAAGTTATGTTGATAAAGGAAGAACTCACTGAGAATTTAAAGTGGGTGACCATGTGTTCTTAAAAGTAAATTCCAAGAGAAGTTCCCTGAATTTTGGAAATTGTTCCAAGCTAGCATCTTGTTAATGTGGGCCATTTGAAATCCTGGAAAGGATTAAACTTGTAGCATACCTAATTTCCTTACATGCATCAATGTATATTCATAATGTATTCCATGTATCATTTCTTAAAAAGTATGTACCTAGTGCTAATCATGTCATCGATTGGAATGTGATTTAGGTGGAGAAAAAAGGCAATTTTCAATTGCATCCGGTGTGCATATTGAACCAAAATATAAAGAAACTTTGGAATCGAGCCATAGGGATGTAAAGGTCCAATGGACTTGGGACGGTCCTGAGGATGAAAATTGGGAGCATGAGGATGTTATGCATGCAAAGTACTCACATCTTTTCTAATACTTTTGAAGTTTTGATTGTATATATGTATATACTACACTGAGGATAGTGCATAAATAAGGGGGAGGGGAATGCAAAACCTCTAGGATGAACCCCAATTGTAAATTTAAATATAAATGTACATATGTATATAAGTTGGTGAGGTGTTTGTATCAAGTCTTCAACTTAATTTTTTGTGTACATTCCATAGTATAAATTTCACTTGTGTAAGTGTGCAAGGATGGCACACTAAAAGAAGAGTGTGTGCATCCAAGATTCTGCACACATTAGCTTAAGTGTGAGATCTTTAGGCTA
>JZKD02S0862844.1:0-14218 GCA_000966675.3 Picea glauca
AACTTCTTGAAACTTAGACTGGGCAGAGTAGGCCTCTTTTCCCTTGACATAAATATCTTTTAGAGAAAGTTCCACTACCTGATAACTTTTCTAAATAGCATCTACTTTATGATAGATTTCTTGTTGGGCAAGTTCCAACCTCTCATTGATTTTTGATGCTTGAGTTTTGAAGGCTGAAATGTATATCATTGTGTTATCTGTTAGGGTCAATCTAGCCTACATCTACTCTATCAATGTTAGGGTCTGTCAGTGTTGAATGAGGAACAACCTGTCCTGGATTCATGAAATCTTCGAACCAAGCTATCACTTGTGGATCCTTCAGTCCTGCTAGTGACACTCTTATCTCATGGAATAACACTTATGTGCCTTTTGGGACTTCCTCAGCTTTGTTCTTAGTGGAGGAACTTGGCTCAGATCTTGTAGGTATGGCTTCCTGTGAAGGAGGCATGAGATTCTACTCTCCATGCAATATCTTTAGTAAACTATTATGCCTGTGTTTTTGAAAGTTGATGAAACCAGTTTGTTGGTCCGGGGGTAGGGTTTGGATTCTGCTTCGGACTTCCTCATAATATCTAACTCCCCTGAACATTTCGTCATAAGGGGAATTCTCATGTATGTACCACTTCATGTTAAACTAGGCTAGATGATTTTCCACTATCTTGTGTGGATCATGCTTCTTGAATTCTATGTCAACTAATTTGACATCCTCCAGGATCGCGGCCTCGACTTTAGAGTGACCGAAATCTAACAATGTGAACATGCCAACTTGAATGAGGAAAGTCGGCCAAACCTTTTTTTGAGTTGCTTTTAGCTCCGTGTTGATACCTCCTACCATGGCCTAATACGCCACTTCTATGCAAACCAACATGTCGGGTAAAAATTGTGGGAGGGCATGAGGAGGAACCGAACAACCAAAAACTCTTATACAGGAGAAATTCTCCTCAATGAACTAGTATGCAAGCTTTCCTAGGTTCCCCATAATCCTTTCTAAAATATGGGGAGGTGGGTGACCATAAATGGCTATATGAACAGGCACTACTACATTGTGACAGATTTCGTAGAAGAAATCTTTAGCATTCTCCTCCCATAACTTGGAGTGATAAAAATGAATTGGTTCAGAACTGGCTGGGGTCCAACTCTAGTTCATCGGGGGAAAAGGGGTCATGAAACAAATGGAATCCATAACATATGCCAACATGTAAAAAGGGCCAGGCTGCCCTTTTGATTTTGTTGATTTATAATCAGCGATTTGCTTCGCCAAATTATCTGACAACATTTTAGCCCAATTGAAAATATAACCCTTGGCTACCTCGTTCATGATGGCAACCCACTCAACCAAGAAATTTGTAGGGTTCTTCTTCCCGAATAGGTGACAAAGCTTCATAACTACATACAGCATATGACCATCCAAATATGTCGTGGCGTACATACAATGAGCATTGGCTCTGAATTTCTCTAGATGTCCCCACTAGGTTTTGACTATATCATGATCGTTTATGGCATATTGGGTGCATTCCTTTCTCTCAAACTCTAGAATGAATGAGGCATTGTAAGCGTATTTAGGCATAGGGGAAAGCTTGTACATTACTTGTAGGTGCTCTGGTTAGAAAGAGATGATAATGACCTAATTGTGGTTGATGATTCTCCTGGTTTGGATGTCGACGTGTTCCAAAGCCCAAATTATCATATCGTTATAGGGCATGATTCTTGACCATGATGCGATCTTATGTAGCTTTGAATGTGCTACATGTCTAAGATTAGTTGTATAAGAGCCATCATCTTCTTCGGCAGAGTCATATGGACAGTTGATAATTTCATGTTCTAAGACATCGAAGACTTGCGTCCAAGTTTTAATGGTGTCTGCAACTCGCGGAGTTGTGTCTGATAGAACGTCTGCGTTCGGGTTTGAATCGTCACCCGATGCATCAATATTTTTTTCAACTTTCTGTGGTGCCATAATCCTCAAGGGAACAAAATTAGCTTATTTTTGACAAGAGAAGTTTGTAAACTCTACACTGGATAAAAACTGCTAATTGCAAATGGTAAAAATGACTTTGAAATTCAAAGTGCTTTATTCAAAAAAAATGTGTATTGATCTTTGTATAGATTTACCGACGAAGAATTTATTAAACTTAATAGAATTCATTACCCGGTGATTCGCAATCCTTATTTGAAATCATTAACCTTAATCCATCATAAATTTCATTAATACTTCGATGGTTCACGTTCGAGAGTTTTGGATGTGATAGGGTGGAAATCTCCCGAAGCCTAAATTCACTGAGGAGTTAATCTTTGAGTAATCACTCTTAAGTCTTAATTAATCATGTTTAAAACATTGTATTAACTTCAAGTGTTTCAGAAGTTCGGACTTCAGAATTTTTGAATATAACACAAGGGAAAATTTCTGAAATCTGAAAGTGCAAGGTAATTAATTAACTCTTAATTGTGACTCATTAAAACCGTTAACCATTTTGTTAATTCCTTGAAAACCCTTCTTACATTTTGTAATCATTTTACTTCGACGCTTTGATAATCCGAGGATTGTGAAAACAAAAACTCTCAATGAGTAATCTCTCAGAGTGACATGGCAGGGGTGATGTTATTCTTATGACGTTTCAAGACAAGAGAGGTGCCATGTGTCACTTGAAAACGTGTGAATCATCTGACGTAGATGTCAAAAATGAGTGCCACATATAAACTCAAGGAAATATTTTTAAAGGACTCGTGTCTTATGAGTCGTGCTCATGAGTTCTTTAGGAAAATTCACGAGCGGTAATCTTTGAGTTTCAGAGTTTCAGGGTTTTCGTTGTTTGGGTTTGCTGGAACACCCGAAACGCGGAGCTGCGAAGCGACCATCGCATGATTTATTTTAAAACTCAAGCGACTCCAAAATCTCGGAGATTATTTGGATCATTAGATCAAATTAAGGAAACCCATCAACGGTAGATATTGCAAGTGCCTTATTGTTAAATAACAACCAATGGGTTTGATTTAAAATTAAAAGGCAACTCTCTAAGTTTATGCTTTTTTGGGTAAAATTTTATTTCTAAGAGGTGAAAAATATTAAAGCTCAAAAGCTTAAAATTATGCGTGTTCCAACAAAGGCTCCATCTGGGGATTGTGGCTCCCTGTGAGCCGCAAAAGAACAGTAGACCAAGTGCCTTTATTGGGTAAATGGAGTCATTATTTATTTTTTGAAAAACATTTTCCAGTTTTATTTAAGAATTAATCATATATAGAAAAATGAACTTAACCAAATCTCAAAAACCTTCAAAACATACTTAATGATTGTTCTCAAGTTAGGTTGTTTAAAATTTCCTTTTCTTAAAACTGATTTTAGAATTGTTTAAGATAATCAAATAATTTTAACTAAAATATCAGCCTTCGACCGACTTTGTTTGCTTCAAGGTTAAGCAGATGTAACAATGTATTTAGGGAACCCCTAGTTGGTTTAGAATGTAAATATCACTAGAAAGAGAACTAGATATCATAGATATTTCTTCACTTCTAGCGAGCATGTTCAGTACCCCCGTGAAGTTATCTACTTCTCCCATTGAATTTCCTTTCACCACTTCAATTAGCACTTTTGCACTTTGTTGAGATGAGGGCAATCAGTATATGAATTTCCTTTCATCATCTCTTTTGGACAAGATGGGGGCAATCAAATTATGAATTTCCTTTCACCATATGTCTTGTATTTTAAAATTTTGAAGTGGGGGAAATCAATCTGTATGTAACATACAAGGGATGATACCCATTTAAATTTTTTGAAAACAAGGTTTGTCAACAATTTTAAGAACACTTTGAAACTAACTTTCATCCAATTTTCAATACACCTTCACCTATAGGAAAAATTTTCAGGGGAATATTGATCTTTCAGGGATTAACCTTGAGCGAATTAGTCAGTTCAAAATCCGAAAGAAGAGCTAAAATTATCAGGATTATCCTAGACATACTTTTTCAATTAAAATCAAAGGAACATAAAGATTTTCGCCTAAACTTGTTTTGAAAATATGTTTTTAAGTTCTCAGAGTCAAGGTGAGTTCGTTTTTTTCTATGAGGACTATGAAAAGATAAAGAAAATCTAAAGTAGATAAGAACTTGGAAATAGGTAAAAATAACCAAATTGAGGATTCAGAGGACCTGACACAAAACATCCTAATCCTACACAAATTTGTGTATTTAGTTCACACTTCCTTCGAGCTTATCTATTTTTATTTCAGAGATGGCTTTAGAATTTATCAGTATGACACTTTAAGTTGTAATTTTATACCTCTCTGATTTTTAGGTCGGGTGATAGCATTATCATGAGAAAAAATTCCTTCTCATTCATTTCCAAAAGAAATTTCTTAAAATTTTATTTGAACTAGAAGGGTAGGAACTCATACCTCATTTTCCTTTTGAAATTTCAACAAGGGAGATCATTAATTTATCACTTGTTTTGAGAGAAATCAAATGTTTGAAAAACGAGTGTTGAATTCTTATTCAGCCTGAACTTCTGTTCAACAAGATATATTCTGTAAAAGGAATAAAATGCAAAATTTTAGAAAATCTTGTAGGATAGAGATGGTATGTGATATAGATGTTTTTATATATTGTTTCAATGATATCAAGCAATCCTAAATTTATTGAAAAGATTTACAACCAATGATCAAAGGGCTCAGATAATTTACAAAAAGGAAAGAAAAATTTAAAATTAAAATAGCCAATGTCGATCTAGTCCGATATATACAATGGAAATCCAAAATGTGACTACTGCATGAAATGTTTTAAATAACGTCCATTGATAGAAGCGTAAAAAATTTATCCATCAAGACTCTCCAGTGAGAATGAGTTTTTTCCCTCAGTAGCTACAATTTTGAACGGTCTGAACCAGAGATGATCAAATTTTCCATGTTTCCCTACATCTTCCTTTTTATCCTCCCATTTTAAAACTAAATCTCCAGGAAGAAACTCCCTATCTTTGGATTTTTTATCGAAAAGGGATTTCATATTATCTTGGTACTTTTGAAGCTTATCATCCACTTCCACTCTGTTTTGTTGAACTTCAATGATTTGATTCATTCTTCTCGTAACATCGTTTGGATCTTCATTTGCATCCTGCCAGAGTTTCATCACAGGAAGAGAAATATCGATAGGAAGGATAACGTCAATACCATAAACCAATTGGAAAGGAGACATACCTATAGATTTCTTGGTGCCAATTCGGTTTTCCCATAAGGCATACTTTAAGTGGATATGCCAAGATTTTTTATTTTATGTCAAGACTTTTTTTTGTTATAGTCATCAAGCTCTTGTTAGATGATTCAGCCAACCCATTTCCCTAAGGATAATAAGCTATAGAATGACCTAAAACAATATTGTATTTCTGACAGAAATTGATCATTGTCATAGATTTAAAATCCTGAGCATTATCAGTAACTATCTTTCTAGGACAACCAAATCTTGCTAGGATGTTTTCTTCCAAAACATTTATTACTACCGAATTTGTAGCATTCTAAGTTGGAATGGCTTCAAACCATTTCGTAAAGTAATCGGTAGTTTCTAGAATCCATCTATGTTGAGCACTTGATTGCGGATGGATTTCTCCTATGAAGTCTAGGCCCCATTGTTGGAAAGGAGCTTCAACTTTTACTCGAATTAAAGGTAAGGAGGGGAACTTTTTCTTACCAACGAATAGTTGGCATGAATTGCAAGATTTGACCCTTGCATTCACATCAGTAAATAGTTTTGGCCAATAATATCCTACCCTTAAAATATTGTAAGTTGTTGCTCTCCAAGCATGATGTCCTCTGCATACTCCTTCATGAAATTCATCAATGACACCTTTTGTTTCAGAATCTGTCAGGAAACATAACAAGAAACCCAGAGGGTCTTTCCAATACAACCTGCCATCAACAATGCAATATTTAATTGCATGTAGCTTTAAAGTTATTGATATAGAATGAGTCATGTCATTTGGGCATTGAAGATTAAGGAGGTATGTAATAATATCACGGTACCAAGCAGAGGAAGAAAAATTATATTCAATCTGAACTATAGGTGCTTGATCGTCAATTTCCTCTATATCCAGGAGAGAATCATGTTATTCGAAATTATTTATTCCAAGCGCTCTGAAATTTTATTTAGCTAACAGCCTTGCCAGATCTTGACCTTTCACTAGTTTGGTTGGTTTCACTTCTAGATCAAACTCTTGAATTTTAGCCAACCATCTACCTCTTCTTCCATCACTGTCTGGTCGAACCAATATATCTTTGATTGCATTTGTTGGCACATAAGCAATTATTTTGGAGTGCAAGACATATGTTCTGAAAGCCTTGAGAGCCTTCTCCATTGCATAAGCATGTTTTTCAAGAATATCATAACTTAGCTCTGCATCTTTGAGGATCTTGCTAAAAAAGGCTATGGGTTGTTCAAATCCTTCTTCATTCTTTTAAAGGAGCATTGTTGCAATAGTATGTTCAAAATAAAAAAAGAAGATTAAGAATTTATTTGTATAGTCTGGACTTACTAGTACTTGTGCTTCTCCTATAGCTTTCTTAACATGCTCGAAAGATGCTTTGGATTCTGCAGTCCATTTTACTTCGTTGTCCTTCTTTATCATATATGTAATCAATTTGATTATTTCAGCAAAGTTAGAAATAAATCTCCTAAAAAAATTGATCTTACCTAAAAACGATTGAATTTATTTTCTATTTCTAGGAATGTTAATCAGGTCAATAGCCTCAACTCGCTTAGGATCAACCATGATTCCATATTTTGAAACTATATGAACTTAAATTTCACCTTCTTGCATAACCAAGTGTGATTTTTTGGGGTTAAGAGACAAACCAAATTTTCTGCATTTTTCAAAAGTCTGTCTGAGGTGCATCAAATGTTTTGCATCCGAATTGGAAAAAAATGTCATATCATCTAGATAAATAAAAACAAATTTGTCTCTCTCACCGACGAATGCAATATCCATTGCTCTCTGGAAAGTTGTGCCTGCATTCATCAAACCAAAAGGCATTTTATCATACATAAAGGTTCCCCATGGAGTGGTAAACACAATCTTTTCTCTATCATCTTCATGAACAACAATCTGATTATATCCTGAGAAACCATCAATCATAGAAATTTTGTTAGCCCCTACTGCCTTCTCTAGAACGTGGTCCATCTTTGGGAGTGGGTAGTTATCTTTAAGGGAAGACCGATTTAAGTTCCTAAAATCAACACGGAGTCTTATTTCGTCATTCTTCTTTCTAACAGGGACCAAATTGGCCACCCATTCAGAGTATCTAAGGGGAACGATGATTTTTGCATCAAGGAGATTTTTAACCTCCCTTTCTATTATTGGTAGAAGAATTGGGTTTATTTGTCTAAGTTTTTGCCTGAAAGGTTTACTACCATGTTTTAAGGGAATATTGTGTTCAATCACAGAAATATCATAAGTTTTCAGATCATCATAAGACCATGCAAAAACATCTTTATATTGTCTTAGTAACTCAGCATATTTACCCTTTATTTGGGTCGAAAGGTATTTTGATATTTTGACCATTTTGGGATCTTCATTAGTTCCTACATTATAGTCTTCAACTTCTTTGGGTTGAGGTTGAAAGGTAGACTTTAAAGTTGTATCATCCTATTCAAACAACCTTTCTAAGGGGATCAGGCCTCTGGGAATTTGATTGTTCTTAAGTAAGAGCATGTAGTGATTTGCAATTTTATCTTGGAACTTCTATGGGTTCTCTCCTTCCTGCATAATCCAAGCAGGATCATTCTGATTTTCTTGATCTATTTGGGTCTCAGAAAACTCATCAACCATTTCCAGGAACTGTTTGATTTGTTCATTGTCTTCAAACACTTGCCAGTGTTGAACATTGTTCAGAATCGAAGGTCTATGTCTCATCTCGATGTGATATTTTAGTTTCAAAACAGTAGGTGGTATGAAAGTCACAACAGCTTTGGCCAAAGAATCAGCTTGTTCATTTTGCATTCTAGGAATAGAGTGAATATTAAAGGATGAGAAGAAATTCTCTATAAGATCCCAAGCACAATTTCTATATGATCTCAATTTTGGATGCTTAGCTTGATATGTTGCTTTATTTGTTTTACAATGAGCTCTGCATCACCATAAACTATCAGATGTTTGATTTTTAACTTTATTGTGGCTTCTAATCCTAAGACTAAAGCTTCATACTCATTGACATTATTGGTATCATCAACGTCCCATTGTAATATGTAAGAGAAAGGAATAATGTACTCATCCCCTGGTGCCACAAATAACACTCCATCTCCTGCTCCTTCGTAGGATGAAGCACCATCAAAGAACATTTTCCACATCCCATGTCTAACATTTATATTTTTCTTTGAAATTTATATTTTTTTTATTTTCTTCTTCTATACATTCCTCAAAATCATCATCTATAGATAATATACAATTTCCTAAGTCCTAATCAGCAACATAGACTAGGTAGTTATTGGGGTTTTGAGGGTCACTTACATTATACGTCAGTCTAGTTTCTTTGTAAAGTCAAGTGAATTGTCCACCAAAAATTGGAATTGTAGCATAGCTCATGTCTAGCTTAACCAATCCTCCTAACTTGGCATCCCAAGATCTAGATAGAAGCATACCATACTTGGCAGGAACATCAACAACAACCACATCCATAAGGATGCTTTTTAGAGGAACCTGAGCAAGATTTACCACTAAATCTTTAATCATACCTAGACACTTAACCTTTATAAAGTCAAATCAATATAAATCCTAATAAGGTCTAGTAATTTCAAGGCCCAACTTTTCCATGATAATTTTAGGCATTAAACTATGTGAAGCTCCTGAGTCTAGCATACAATTGTGAAGTAAATAGTCGTGCACAATCAACGTAATATAGAACGGAGCAACAGAATCCTTACTATTTTTAATGTGTGGTCTGAACATGATTGTAGGTTTTTTGTCCTACAAATTGATAACATCAGCTTGACATTCAACATCAAAAAAAATTATTGCTTTAGTGATTTTTTTTTATAAATCGGGTTCCTAGCAAGTTCAACCAAAGGCATTGGAATTTTAATTTTATTAAGTTCATTTTCTAAACTGAAAGTCCCAATTGGTTTTTCAATTTCCTTGGTCGAAAGATCAGCCTCTGTATTTTTTGGCTTCTTAGTTTGTATTGTTTTTGTTTCAACTTGCTTTGTTTGGGTAGCTTGTGTCTCAATTGATGGTTTTGTAACTATTGCCTCATTTCTTTGTTTTGTGATAAAATATTCTTCAGTGGAGTATATGTAGAACTCTTTTCTCTCGTCCTTAAATCCTATTTATGTTGAAGCTCGGCCATTATTGAGTCAGCGAGACCTTTGTATGTAGAGTCCCCTAGATTGTTGATGTTTTCGTCATTATTAAATAGAGATTCTGGGTCTAAGTATTTCTCATAATATTGCTTTGTTAGGTGAGCCTCAAGATCATCATCGTTGAGGTTGTTTAGATATTCCTCTAATTCCTCATAATCTTTCACTTCATCTCTATGTAGGAAATTCTCAGTTTTAAACGGAGCTTGAATCTTTTAATCCTCATTTTTTATTTGTCTTTTTTGTATCTGAGGATTAGGGTTTCTCCTGAATTGATTTCTAACGTATGGGTCAGGTTTGGCTTGCTCTATTTCCATCTTGGAAATTTTGTTTGATAAATCTTTAATAATTGTGGCCATCTCGCCCATTTTTTCCTCTGCAGACTTTCCAGATTCAGAGGGTCCTGCATGTTCTCTGGCTCCCATCGCAACTTTAGTTTTCAACTTCTTGGATGCCATCATATTGGATTCAATTTCTATAGCATCATCTTGAATCCCCACTAAGGTAGTGGATATCCTTTCTCTCAAAATTAAAGCGAAATCAGAATCAAAAGCCCCTGCAAAAGTGACTTTTTCAGCCGGTTGAGAAGGTTTAACTTCGGCTGGGATTTTGTGATAAAGCTTATTAAATATTTGGATAAATTCTAGGAATGATTCAAAAGTGTTCTTCCTCAAGGCTCTGAATTCTGTTAAGTAATAAAGATGGTCCTTTTTTTTACCCCATTGACTTAGGAAGGAAGTTTCTAGATCGTGATATGATCGCATAGAAGCTACTGGAAGTCCTTTGAACCAAGTTCTTACATGTCCTTCAAAAGTATGTACTAACATTCTTGTGTAAACATCTTCGTGCTCAATGCCAAGAATATCAACAAATTGATCGAAAAAGGCTATATCTTATGTTGTTGTTAGATCCCCTTCTCCCATGACTTTGGGTAGGTTCTTCATGTAATTTTCAGATAAATCATGTAGGACAGTAGCAAGAAATAAGGGAGCATATATAGTGGCAACCTTGGAAAAGATTCTAGGGGTTGAGCTTGTCCAGCAGCCCCTGGACCTCCAGCACCGGCCATTGAAAGCCTAGGAGATGAAACTCAAGGGCTAAATAGGATATTTTCAAAAACTTCAAAAGACTGATTTAACAACCTTTCGACTACTTCCGGATGTTGTGAATGAAGTTCGGGACAAATATCATGAGAATAAGGAAGATATAAATGAGGGGGGAAAGGAAAACTTGAGCTCGGATCCTCAGGTTTACATGATGTATAGATAGGGGAAGTAATAGGGGAGGAGTTTGGGTATAGAAAATAATCTTCAGGGTTTTCGAAAATGAAAACTTTCACTTCAGGAGGAGGAATAATCCACTGAGTATTATTGATAGTGGGGATTGAAACAGGGCTGGTCTGGTCAATCTCAAATTTTATTTTGGGGATAATTATTTCTAGAGTTTCAAGTTTAACTTTAGGTTTACATGTTGATGCCTCTACAAAATGAACTTGTTTAAAACTTTCTTTAGGGGTTAGTTCTTTAGCGGGAATTTTAACATTAATTTGCATAATTCTAGGTTGATGGACCTTACCTACCAATGCAAAAGTTTGTCTGAGATATCCCTTTGGTTTTAACAATTTTTCGGGATCCGAAACTGGTGTGGTTTTCTTTTCGTCCAGGTTTTTCCCGATATTATTTCGACCGAATTCCAGTTTTTTCTACGTTGGAGTCACCAGGTGAAAGATAAAATAATCCTTACTCACATATTCAATATTTGTTCACCATCAAAGACCAAAATTTACCTTGTCGTTCTCCCGGGGAAAAGTGATTTCGTTTCTCTATCCCCGGCAACGACACCAAAAATATGTTGTTCCTGAGATTGATTCTAAGGCTCAGAGAATAATGTGAGGTATCAAAGGTTTTAAATGAAATATTTTTATGAGCAATTTTTTCTACCTTCAATTTTCTGAGAAGTAATCTTTAAATGAAATTAATAATAAGACAGTACAGAGGTTGTATCTCATTATCTAAGTCGCAAATATAATGTCAAATGATGTAGAAATATTTACAAAATTTTTAAACAAAGTCAGGTATCCATTACAAATAAGTCTCACCTTGTTTACAGTAGAACAAAAAGTAGAAGATGCACACTTGAACATAATATAAAAATGCAGTAATTCACACAGATCACAGGTCTTGTTTTACTCACAATAATAACAGAGGAAAAGTTGTTTACTGAATAAACTCCTGGTATGATATGATCACAGTAGATGTGATACTAAATTGCAATCAATCACTCTTCAATAATTATAGAAAGAAATTCAGAGAAATGGAAACACATAGGGAACACATAACTCAAATTGAACGAAACTTAGAATCTTTGTCTGCACTTGTATTAATACTCAAAAAGAGTTTCTCTTTTACATTCGGCAATAAGTAGCCACAAGTAGATCTTAAATATATGTATTTATAAAAAATATGTCACAACTAAAAACCATTGGACTTCTTACAATATTTGACTAAAAATAGAAATACATCTAAATAAAACAACAACATGCAAATATTGATGAGTTTTGTTGGCGCTTTCATCTATCTCTTCGTCTACTGGTAGAAGCGCTCATTTTCCTTTAGTCTTTGACCTAGATACACATGTCCATTATGGTTACCACAATCATTTGACTTATTTTCTTGGCTATTTGTTCTCGTTTCCATCTGTCCTTTTAGGTGTGTTCATTAGGGAAAGGAATTGCAATTGAAGACATGGGGGGGGATATTTTATGAATAGCTTAGTGTTGGCTCGTTAAGGGGTGGATAATGGTTACAGGGAAGATTAATTGTTCACGAAAAGAATGATGGGGGAACAAGTGTCCAGTGAGGAGGTGGGATGAATGGAGGAAAGAATGTGGGTGGTAGGGATAGATGAGGTAAGTGACTGTTGGAGGGTGAAAGGTGGAGTGGGTGGAGAAGGTGGACGTTGTGCATGCTTTCTCATTTTCTCCCAGCTACACTTGTTTTTCTTTGTTCAATGCATTGGGTGCATCTATCTGTCAATGCTACCATGAACCTTGAAGGCTCAATACTTTCATTTAATTCGAAGGAAAACATCTTCTTCTATATTTGGGGTAGCTTTTCCTAGATCTTGTTCACTTCTTGGACTATGGCCTAAAACTGTGAACTTGGATTAACCAACCATTCATTGATTTTAAGAAGATCAATCTGGCTCATCTCTTGGATGGTTTCCTGAGTAGCTTCCTTGTTCTTTCTATAGCTTTGTTGGTTCATTTATATCTCAATTTTCCCTAAGGCCTCTGAGATATTATTCCCCTCAAACTCAATCATCTTTTTATTTAATGATGACAATGCCTCTAGAAAATCGTCTTTCACATCTCTGACAAGTTTCTTGACTTCTTCCAGATTTTTTTCCCAGGCTTTTAGGGCCATTTCATCTCTTACTTGTTCAGAATGAGAGAAAAGAGGAAAACCAGGGGAATTAACTTTACGCATCCATATGAGAACTTATTGAAACTTAGACTGGGCTAAATAGGCCTCTTTTTCGTTGACATAAATATATTTTAGAGAAAGGTCCATGACTTGATAACTTTTCTTAATAGCATCTACTTTCTGATGGAGTCCTTGTTGGGCAACTTCCAACCTCTCATTGATTTTTGATGCTTGAGTTTTGAAGGCCGAAATGTCTATCGTTGTGTTCTCTATTAGGGTCAATCTGGCCTACAACTTCTCTATCAAGTTGTCACGTTGAGTGACCAAACCTTGGCTAGTTTGTGAACTCTGGTAGAGCATATCAAGGTTATCCTGTGACTGCTTAATTTTTTGTTTATGGCTCGTCCTAATTTTCTCAAAGTCTTGGTTTATCCTTCTTATGAAAATCTTCTCTATATTATATATCTAATTTTGCAATTGTTCTACTAGGAGGCATTTATGTCGCAGTTGCTCGGTCAAAATGTCCACTAACCATTGATTGGCAGTGGAAAAAGCCCCCAACGAACCTGCAACTTCTTTTTCAAACTCTGGGCCATCATGGTCTTTCCTGTCATATACCAGTCTTTGCCTTTTAGTGATAATTCCATCCTTTTGGTGAGATTCCCTCTTCACGATGGATTTGTGTTCCTTGCTAAAAAATAAATCTAAGGGAGGCATCTCTTCGGGAAAGATAGGAGTAAGATCACCTACGAAAGTGAGTTCATAACTAGGATTTCCGAAGCTAGTTTGTAAAGAGGTTAATGATGTGATAGGAGAACCAATTTCGGTGGAAGGTTCTTGTCCTATTATATTCAAGGTACCAGAAAAAGTAGTCGGTGTTGAATGAGGAAAAATCTGTCCTGGATTCATTAAACCTTCAAACCGAACTATCACTTGTGGATCCTTCAGTCCTTCTAGTGACACTCTTATCTCATGGAATAACACTTCTGGGCCTTTTGGGACTTCCTCAGCTTTGTTCTTAGTGGAGGAACTTTGCTCAGATTCTGTAGGTCTGGTTTTCTGTGAAGGAGGCGTGATATTTGACTCTTAATGCAATATCTTCGATAAACTATTTCGCTTGTGTTTTTGAAAGCTGATGAAACCAGCTTGTTGGTGGAGGGGTAGGGTTTGGAATCTGCTACGGACTTCCTCATAAGATCTAACTCCCCTGAAAATTTCCTCATAAGCAGAATTCTCATGTATGTACTGCTTCATGTTAAATTGGGCTAGATGATTTTCCACTATCTTCTGTGGATCATGCTTCTTGAATTCGATGTCAACTAATTTGACATCCTCCAGGGTCGCGGCCTCGACTTTAGAGTGACCGAAATATAACAATGTGAGCATGCCAACTTGAATGGGGAAAGTCGACCAAACCTTTTTCTGAGCTTCTTTCATCTCCTTTTTGATACCTCCTACCACTGTCT
>JZKD02S0862855.1:23807-52040 GCA_000966675.3 Picea glauca
ACAGTCAAGCCTTATTATTGTTTATATATATACAAATTTAAAAAACCGCAATAGTTGTTGCAACAAAAAATACATTACAATATTATTTCATAGAGTTTTAGATTAACCATTACATAGTTTAAAAAAAGTCTCACTACCCAAAATAGAGATTGACTTTGTCCTATACAAAACCACTTAGTACTCCTTAACACTATATATTTTATGGTGTGTTGAGGGGCAAATCTCAAGTGGGTGGGAGGTAAGGTTCATAATCTCCCCACCTATGTTCGAGTCCCCAATGGGACAATTGAATTTTTGTGATAAGGTTAGAAGGGTAGGCATCCCCTAGGTGTGGGATCCCAGTAGGTGCGTCTTTAGATGTCTTGGCCCTTGCTAAGACATAAGTTACCTAACTAGTGTTGGCATGTGGGTTGTTGGTGATAGTAGGGGTTTATAGTGGGAGCCACTATGATTACCCCCACTACAAACCTTTTTTTATGGTTATGGTTAAAAAATACTATATATTTTATAGTATATGCCTAAGATCCTTATAATCCTGAAAAACATAGAAATTAACAAAGAACATAGCAACTAGTTGCTCCTTCCAGTCTTGTACTTGTTGGTTTGGGATACTAAGTCACAATTTCCATTCTCTCATCAAGTTGATGTATGGTTTCATCCTCCTTTAGCTCACCCCTGGATAAGTTGGCTGAAAGTTTTTGGTTTGAGGCCATACACTGACCACCCCTACTCAAATTGAGTGCTAGATTTTGTAGGAGATTGCATTTTTATGACCAATTGTTGCTTCAATTCCACCAAAGACATCATGATTTTTGCTATTTGGGTTGTGATTTGACATTCTATTTCATGAATTTTTGAAGAAAGAAAATTGAGGACTTGTTGTAGTAAATATCATGTTCTTCATGACTTATGAGGACTCCACGAATTTCTTGGAATTATCTAGAATCCACTAGGCACCCACTTTGACCAATAAATTATGTTGGTACAAAAAGCTCCATGCTACCTACAATCCCTCTCTCACACCATGTTTCTTGAGTCTTGAGAGTGTTCCTATGTCCCAATTTCAAAAATTGGGAATGCTTCCATGTATTTAGATTGATGTATCGTTTCATTCTCCTTTAGCTCACCCCTGGATAAGTTGTGTTAAGAACCAATTATCAAAATAGCATAAAAACCTCAGAATAAGTACTCAACGCCTTGACAAAGAAAGAATTTAAGATAATAAGCCTCTTCGAGGGGGAAACCTCCTTATACACCACATAATTTTTCCAATACAATATGATTCCAAATGAAAAGGTTTCCTTGGTATATATATGAGACTAGGATGCACAAGTACAACTAATGGACCCAAGACGACATAAATAAAATAACAATACTAATGTAATATGCCCCAATTAAGGGGTAACGTGCCACTATTTAGGGCTTAACATGCCCCTCCCCTTCAGAGAAGTGTTGTCTGCAACTCTTGAGTAATTCTGGATGCTTATGTATAAAAGACTCATGTTCCCAAGTGGAATCTTCAACATGTAGTTTCTTCCACATAATGAGATACTTTGAAATGGATCTATTCCTCAACTGACAAACTCTTGTGTTAGTGATAGCTTTAGGCTCCAATATGATTTTTCCTTCCTCGTCAATTTCTAGCAATATAGTTTGAACTGGGATCTTGTCACCTATAACCTTCTTTAAGCATGAAACATGGAAATCTAGTTGTACTCGCGAAGATGCAGGCAACTCCAATTTGTATGCCATAGTACCAATCTTTTGCAACACCTTATAAGGGACATAGTACTTTGGTGATAATTTATTATCCTTCTTAGCTTGCTTGAGGGACATCTGTTTGTATGGTTGTAGTCTTAAAAATACCCAATCCCCTACTTCAAAACTTCTTTCACTACGATGCTAATCTGCTTGTTGTTTCATGCAATTCTGTGCCATGGTCAGGTTGTCCTTTAAGAGTTGGAGAACTTGTTGTTGATGCTCGATGTGATCTTCGACTACTTGAACCTTAGATTTTTATTTTAGAGAAGAAGTGATGGACGGTGGGTGATATCCATAGAGTGCCATAAATGGTGTCGTTTTTGCAGTATCAAAGGAAGTGTTGTACCACCATTTTGCCAAGGGTAACCACTTGAACCATTGTGTTTGTTTATCAGAGACAAAGCAACAAAGGTAGCCTTCCAAACATTTGTTCACTATCTCAGTTTTTCCTTCAGATTGAGGATGATAAGATGAGCTATGAGCCAATTGAGTACCCAAACAAGAAAATAATTTTGTCCAAAAATGTTCAATGAAGATGGGATCTCTGTCACTTACAATAATCTTTGGGATTCCATGTATCTTTTGAATTGTCTCCATGAATGCGGTGGCAACTATACTAGATTTGAAAGGATGAGAGAGTGCACAAAAGTGTGTGTACTTGGTTAGTATATCAACAATCACCACGATGACACTCTTTCCTTCAGACTTCAGTAACCCTATGATGAAAACCATGGAAACCTCCTCCCAATGCTAACTTGGGATGGCTAATGGTTGTAAAAGACCTGGGGTCTTAATTGTTTCCACCTTATTTTGTTGGAAAACCAAACATTCTGCCACAAACCTTTGAACATCGGTTTTAAGGCCATCCCAAAAAAATTCCTTCTCGACCCTATGGTAGGATTTCAAAAATCCCGAGTGCCCTCCTACCAGAGAGGTGTGCAATTCCAAGAGTACCTTTTGTTTGAGTTGGGAGTTCTTACATAAATATAAGCAATATTTGTACTGTAGTGAATCATTTTCCCATGTAAATGTAACTGATGCACTAGAATCTTGCTGCAACCTTTGAATGAGATTCCACACTTTTTCGCCATTCTTCCATTCATCCCTTGCTTCTATTATCCAATCAGGTTGGATGATCGAGATAGCACAAAGAAAGGCCTCAACTTCTTCATTCTTTCTTGAGAGTGCATCTGCCACAACATTTTGCTTCCCTTTTTTGTAGATGATTTCAAAATCATAACCCAACATCTTGGTCACCCATTTTTGTTGTTCTTCTGAAGATAGTCTTTGTTCCAAGAAGTATTTAAGACTATCATGATCTGTTTTGACCTTTAAGTGTCTACCTATTAGGTAAGGGCACCATTTCTTCAATGCATGTAGCATTGTCGTCATTTCCTTCTCATAAATGGGTTTGTGTAATTCCTTTCCCTTGAGTGGCTGACTTTCAAAAGCAAGGGGCCTTCCTTCTTGCATTAGAACAACACCAATGCCATTTCTTGAGGCATCACATTCCACAATAAAGGTTTTTGTGAAGTCTGGTGTGGTCAAGATAAGAGCTTTGCACATCACCTCTTTAAGTTGTTCAAAAACTTGAGTTACCTCTGGAGTCCATGAAAATCCATCCTTCTTAGTTAGTTCCATTAAATGTGCTGCTATTCTTCCATAGTTCTGAACAAACTTGTGGTAGTAACCTATCAAACCAAAAAATCCTCTAAGATTCTACAATGTTTTGGGAATCAACCAGTTCATCATGGCCTTAATATTGTTAGGGTCTACCTTGACACCTTCATGAGATACAATATGACCCAAATAATCTACCTCCTTCAACCCAAAGAAACACTTGGATGGTTTGTAATATAGTTGTTTGTCCTTTAGTGGATTTAGCACCCTGTCAACATGTCAAACATGATTCTCTTAAGAGTTGATATTGATTAGTATATCATAAAAAAATACTAACACACATTTTTGAAGGAAGGGATTGAAAATGGAATTCATCAACCCTTGGAATGTGGAAGGGGCATTTGTAAGGCCAAAAGGCATGACTAAAAAATCATATTGGCCTTCATGAGTTCAGAATGATATTTTTGGGATATCTGCTTCCTTCATTCTAATTTGATGATACCCTAAACGAAGATCCAACTTTGTGAAGTAGATTGCTCCATGTAGTTCATCTAACAATTCATCAATGATGGGAATTGGAAACATATATTTAATAGTGATCTCGTTGAGCTCTCTATAATCTAGACACATACGCCATGAGCCCTCTTTCTTGAGTACCATTACCACTGATGTAGACTAAGAACTTTGGCTAGGTCATAATGTCAGCCTCTAACATTTCTTCAACCATAAACTCAATTTCACTCTTCTGGGCATAAGGGTATCTATAAGGCTCGATGTTAGGAGGAACACTCCTAAGAATTAGGTGAATAACATGATCATGATTGCGAGTGGCTGGAAGACCTTTGGGAATATATTCAAATACTTTGGAATGCTTATCAATGATCCCTTGGAGATCTAGGGGAATAGATGGCTTAGATGTTTGAACATCTAGTGAGAATAGTTTTAAAATTACACCTTGATGCCCCCTTTTCAATAATTTTGTCATGCCATTAGATCTTATCACCTTACTGGGTTTCCCTGTGATACCCCTTAGGTCAATTTCCTTTCCTTCCAATGAAAATTTCATGAAAAGTTCTTGAAAATTAAAAGCCACTATTCCCAATGATTGTAACCATTGGACTTCTAGTATGAAATCAACACCACCCATGGGTATATCAATCATTGGAATATTCATTGTATATTCCCCCATAGTAAGATTGATCGATAGAAAATTTTAGGGGCGAAATTTCGCCCATGGACGAAATCTAGCCCCTTCAAATTTTGGCAGGGAAAATTTTATATATTAAAAAAAAACCAATATTATTCCTAATTCGCCTCCCTTTTATTTTGAAAACAATATTAATTATATATTTAGCTCAAAATTGGCAGTCAAAATTTAAATATTAATTACATTTTCTCCTTCGAAAAATGGCGGTCATCCTCCCTTTCGCCCGATTTCTGGGAGTAACCATCGATCTTTTGGGGTTTTCGCCCACAATTTTAGTTTTTTCATAGGGCCAAGGACCATGATTTTCCTCGATTTGGGAATGGCCATTGGACTTAGGGTTTTTTCGTCCATCGATTTGGAGTTTTTAGTTTTACAGAGGATGCCCCCGATTTGGAGTTTTTACATGAATTCGGTCGTGGGTTTCGGAAATTTTTTCCCCAATTTGATGGTGATTCAAAATATTAATAGATCCAAGTGGTTCAACTTGAAATCTTCAGCCACACCTAGCTTGAAATATTCAAAGGCCAAGTTCCAACTTAAAATTCTATTGTCAAAATTTGCAAATTATAGGAGGAGAAAGTGTCGAGTTCTTGCCATCTTCCCTGTCACTCTATGCCAATGTTTTTGGTTTCCAGACTGCCCCCTGCAACACCTTGAATCTTGATATCAGGTAAGTCATAAGTGGCTTCTGATCCCTCTCTACAACTTTTTAAATTTGTCACGACTGTGCAAGGATAATATTAATCTCTTATCATTTATGGGCTCATGGTTCTCCACTTCGCTAGTAGCAGATTTTTTTTGGGCATTCATTAAGTGCATATGCTAGTAGGGATTATCCTGATCAGTGATGGAGCCCACCCAACCTCCATGATAGCAGAGGCTTCAGGTCATGAGTGATTGTTTGGGTTAGTGATTGGAGTAGATTAGTAGTTCTGTGTAACGTGTTTAAGTTTTTGAGCTTACACACAATTTGGATAAATTACCTGGGTGTTTTTAAATCATTCTCACAAGATGGTGCTGAAACACGGTGTTTTGGAACGGTGTTTCAACACCATTTTGACAATGCTCATTGCTTGTGTGTTTCCATGCACGTCGCACAAGTGTCATCTTGAACAATGATAGATCCCACAACCCCACCCAACCTCCAGGATAACATAGGCTTCAGGTCATCATGAGTGGTTGTTTGGGTTGGTGATTGCCAATTGGAGTAGATCAATAGTTCTATGTTTCAGTTTTTGAGCTTACTCAAAGACTGCAGTTTGGATAAATTATTAAATTACCTGGGCATTTTTAAATTATTCTCACAAGCTGGTGCTGAAACACGGTGTTTCAACACTGTTTTTCCAATGCTCATTGCTTGTGTGTTTCCACACACGTCGCACAAGTGTCATCCTGATAAATGATTGAGCCCACAACCCCACCCAACCTCCAGGATAACAGAGGCTTCAGGTCATGATGAGTGATTGTTTGGGTTAGTGATTTCCAATTGGAGTAGATAATTAGTTCTATGTTTTAGTTTTTTAGCTTACTCACAAACTACAGTTTGGATAAATTATTAAATTACCTCAGTGTTTTTAAATCATTCTCACAAGATGGTGCTGAAACACGGTGTTTCAACACCATTTTCCCAATGCTCATTGCTTGTGTGTTTCCATGCACATTGCAAAAGTGTCATCCTGATCAATGATAGAGCCCACAACCCCACCCAACCTTCAGGATAGTAGAGGCTTCAGGTCATGATGAGTGACTGTTTGGGTTAGTGATTCCCAATTGGAGTAGATCAATAGTTATGTGTTTTAGTTTTTGAGCTTACTCACAGACTACAGTTTGGATAAATTATTAAATTACATGGGAATTTTTAAATCATTCTCACAAGCTGGTGCTGAAACATGATGTTTCAACATGGTGTTTCAACATTGTTTTCCCAATGCTCATTTATTGTGTGTTTCCACGCACGCCGCACAAGTGTCATCCTGATTAGTGATAGATCCCACCTAGCCTTCAGGATAATAGAGACTTCATGTCACGACGAGTGATTTTTTGGGTTAGTGATTGGAGTAGATCAATGGTTATGTGTTTAAGTTTTTGAGCTTACCCATAGTTTGGATAAATTACATGGTCATTTTAAAATCATTCTCACAAGCTGGTGCTGAAACACAGTGTTTCAACACCGTTTTTTGAATGCTCATTGCTTGTGTGTTTCCACTCACAAGTTTCATCATGATCAGTGATAGAGCCCACCCAACCTCCATGATAGTAGAGGCTTCAAGTCATGATGAGTGACTGTTTGGGTTAGTGATTGCAGTAGATCAATATTTCTATGTTTAAATTTTTGAGCTAATGGCATTTTTAAACCATTCTCACAAGTTGGTGCTGAAACACGATGCTTCAGCACCTTGTTTCCCAATGCTCATTGCTTGTGTGTTTCTATGTACAAGTGTCATTCTGATCAGTGATAGAGCCCACCCAACCTCGACCCTCCAGGACAATGGAGGCTTCAGGTATTGACGAGTGATTGTTTGGGTTAGTGAATCAATGATTGGAGTAGATCAATAGTTCTGTATATTGTGTATGCTGAAGTGATTTATTTTTAGATAAGTATTGTTGGTTTTGTAACTTGTTGAGAAGAATTGAGTTCTTAAAATTGATATATCTCTTGCATTTGTGTTGACTTGCCAAATGGATGACTAATTTATATTATTTTTCTCATGCACGTTTCACTTTTGGTTTCTAGATCGATTTGAAATTCTAATTATGAAAATTTCAGTGAGATGTCAAACAACAATCATGGAAAGAAAACATCAAAACAAAGGGATGTATTTTCTTACTTTCAAAAGTCTTAATCCAAGAACCCATATTCTCTTCATGATTCAAGATCTTTTTAGCAACATGTCCCCAACCTCTTGATGAAGAGGTCTGGGAAGACTTAGTGGTCTAGGCATCCCCACTAGACCATAGTCTCACACAAAATGGGGAAAAGTCAACCAAACTAATGTTATATTTTGAAGTTGACTTAGGAAAAAGAGAAAAAGGGTAAAAAGTAACTCAATGAAGAATTATAAGCTAGAGGTTGAGTTAGGAGTTGAACCTAGGGTTTAAACTAACTCAACAGGAAAAAATAATAGAGGTATAAAAGAAAGGCTAGGGTGCACCTCTCATTTCATCTTGGATATTTGGTATTTTGCTTGTTGAGCTCTTGAGCACACAATTTTGAGGGTTTTGAGTTTACAAACCCTAGAGAGAAACTTAGTGGTGAAAGATTCCACCCACTTGTTCCAAGCTTGGTCTTGGGGATGAAATACTCCACCCACACCATTCTATGTTCATCACAGGTTCCTTCATCGATTTAGGAGAGCAACAGGGCCGTACATGTTAGGGTTTTCCAGCAGGGGCGCACCATTTCTTGAGCAGGAGTTCGATCTAGCTTATTGATAGAGCCTTGGGAGATTCTAGCAGTTGGGTTTTGTTTGCAGGACCTTGCTCATCATTTTGGATGTATTCTTGAGGAGTTAATACGACTAGATCATTAGCTACATATTGGGACGACTTTGAGGCAAGGAGGATGTTTTGGTGATTCAGGGATTCTCAGATCTAGGGGGTTCTACCTTAGATCTAATCTTGAAACATCTTCTAGGGGTTTGTGGTAGCCCGATATATCATCCTAGAGAGTTTCAGAAGATTTGGAGGTCACCTTCAGCCATGCCGAATTGTTGGTCACTTCAGGGTTTCAGGAGGGCGCACATTGGATTAGGGTTTTAGAAGATTGGAGGAGGAAGACTTGATATTGGAGTTTCAGACTTTTGGGAGAGGTTTCCCTTGTCCCGATCTACACTTTGGTGGATTTTGGCATGGTTTTGATATCTCCTTCAGTTGGGCCGAAATATTGGCCTCTTTGTCATCCAGCAGGACGCACCAGCAACCTAAGGGGGTTGGACATACCCTTTGTTCTTGGTATTTGGGATCTTCATCTCGTATTCATCCTTTGGAGGCCTATTTGGTATTTTCAGGAGCATTTTGTAGCAGCTCATATCTTCTATCTTGGATCCATCTGATGATTATTCCAGATCTTATTCTATATTGTATCAGGTTCTTACTTTTTCATAATAAAAGGTGAGATCTATGCTTTGTGGTTCCACATCTTGTGTATTGTTGAGATCTTTCATACTGAATAACTGAATTAAACCCTAAGGCCGAAATATCATTGGCCAACTTACATACACAATAGTAAAACAATTAGTTGAGTGGCTAGCTAGTGTCCCCAAGCAAAAAAATTGGCTTGGGAACATTACAGTGGTATCAGAGCTCTAATCCTCCCATCCTGTGAGGATTAGCACATGCAAAGGTATAATGGTATTTATATGGGCTGAAGGAAGAAGCAGACCAGTGAAATAAAAGCCAAAATGGAGGGTTCATGGGACAACCGTGAGCCACATGGCTTGGCTTTCTTAGCACATGAGTTCCATAAAACCATAAATCAGACATAAAGTACCCTGGTCAACCAGTTACAGGAGAACTATGAGACAAACTGAAATCACTGAAACCCTATGGAAGGTAGATGAGAATCTAAGGAAGGTCAATGAGAACTAGAATAGGATAACCAATATGTTGATGCATATGACTCACAAAGGGAAAGGGCCAGAGATGTATGACAATAGGGAGACTGGTGGATCACACGGTGGAAACATGTATAATCTAGAACATATTCCCTGTCATCAGTCTGAGGGAAGCAATGGGGGAGGCACACCCCATGGAAAGATAGGTAGCAGGTCTACCCCTAGACCATACTTACCCACGTTCACAGATGAACAGGCACAACATGAACAGGTGGATGACTTTGTTGAGTAGATGGCACGATATACCAAGGAGTACAATGATTTGGATATAATTATTCAGAGGCAGATGTCCCTGGATCAATACTGTCAACTCAAATTCAGAAACAAGCCTAGGCTGAACCATAGGAGAAATTATGAGTTTGAACGCAGAGCAGGGAAGATGAAGATTTCCTACTTTGATGGTACGACCAAGATGACATCACATGCATGGGTAGAAAAGATGGACACTTATCTGCAGCTTAATCCCATGAGGGAGATGTAAGCCATAAAGTTTGCCACCATGTACTTGGATGGCAAAGCTCATGATTGGTGGTATCATGGACTGACCACACTAGGCCACAATCAAATAGTGGCATACACAGAGTTTACTCAGAGACTCATTGACATATTTGATCAGGGGGATCCTGAGTTACATTTCCAGGAGCTCACACAACTCAGACATATAGTAGCACTAGAGGTGTACACTGAGGAATTCTAGATTCTGTTAGTAATGGTGCAGGATGTATCACCGACCAGACTCATGATTCTCTTCACTGAGGGGATGATGGAACCCTTGAAGGGTTGGGTAAAGGATTTTAAGCCTACTAACCTACATGATGCTATATGGAGGACGATAGACCTAGGACCAACTTCCAAACTGAAATTTGTGCCTATACCACCTCTTAACACATGAGGAAGAGATCAAAGACCTCCAATGAACCCAGGAGGATGTAACCCAAGGGGTTTTGACAGGGGCAGAGGCAGGTTGGATGAGAACACCAGAAGGGAATTGAGGAGGAAGCAACTTTGCTACACTTGCAAAGAGCCATGGAAACCATCACACAAATGCATGGGCCGTGGCCAAGTACACTACATAGAGGTGACTTCAGACAATGAGGAGGAGGATGATTTCAGCCATATCCATAACATGGAGGCAGACACCACAGAGATGACAGAGGAGGAGACCATAGGTCATGACAGTACGGATGAGGAGAAATCCACCTTGGCATCCATCAATGTAGTGCCCAAGTACAACACTTTTAGGATGAGAGGAGTCTTGCAGGGGAAAAAGGTGTTAGTATTGATTGATGGGGGAGCTTCTCACAACTTCATTGACTCAACATTGTTACATAGGAGGCATATACCCATGGTTGAATTTGAAGGATTCAAGGTGGAGGTAGTAGGTGGGAGCACCATGTCTTGTGACAGGTACATTCTAGGCATGAAGCTTACATTGGGTAGGCATGAGTTGGTACAAGATGTCTATGTGATGGACCTTCCAGAGACAAACATAATCCTTGGAGTTCAGCGGCTCAGTACGTTGGGGCCTATTACCACAAACTACAAGTCCATGGAGATGTCTTTCACATAGGAGGGTGGACGAAAGGTAGTGCTTCGAGGCATGACAGGTAACTCAACCAAGGTAGTTATGACCAAAAGGATAGAGGCCATCTTCAGGAGATAAGAGATAGTACATGCAGATGAATGCATAATTTCGGCACATGTGGATGAGAAGGGAAAGGTTCCCTACACACCAAGAATCCAAGAAATCATTGACAAACACAACAAAGTGTTTGGACCTATCCCACCAGGGGTGCCACTAGACAGGGGGTTTGAGCACATCATTGAGTTGGAGGCAAAAGAAAAACCAGTCATCACCACACTGTACAAACATCCAAAGAAGTATAAAGACTAGATAGAGAAGGCAATCAAAGAGCTCTTGTATATGGGGCACATCAGGCCAAGTTCCAACCCTTTTGCTTCTTCAGTGGTGTTGGTCAAGAAGAAGGATGGAACCATGCGCATGTGCATTGACTTCAAGGCATTAAATAAGAAAACAATAAAAAATAGGTATCCCATACCAAGGATTGAGGAGCTACTGGACGAACTGCATGGGGATGTCTATTTCACAAAAATTGACCTACGTTCCGGCTACCATCAAATCAAAATGAGGGAGGAGGACATCCCAAAAACTGCTTTCAGGTGTCATTATGGTCACTATGAGTTCTTAGTGATGCCCTTCGGGCTAACCAATCCCCCAGCCACATTTCAATCTTGTATGAACCATGTCTTCAACAAACAGTTGAGGAAGCATCTCTTGGTGTTTTTTGATGACTTTCTCATTTATAGCAAGACGTGGGAGGAACACCTTCGACAAGTGGATCAAATTCTGTCTATCATGGAGAAGGAATCATTGTATGCTAAGGAGTCCAAATTTGAGTTTGGAATGACGAAGGTTCTTTACTTGGGACACATCATCAGAGAAAAGGGGGTACAAGTACATCAAGAGAAAATTCAAGCCATAATGGATTGGCCTACACCTCAGACCCTTACATAATTGAGGGGATTCCTAGGTATGTGCACTTACTACAAGCAGTTTGTCAAGGGGTTCTCTTAGCTTTGTGCACCCTTGAATGACCTGACCAAGAAAGGAGATTTAAAATGGAGTGAGGAGGCCCACATTACATTCGTATAAGATGAAAAAGGTGATGAGCACATGCCCAGTTTTATCCCTACCAGATTTCGACCAACCTTTCACCTTGGAGTGTGATGCCCTGGGAGAAGGTATTGGGGCCATACTAATGCAACATAGGCACCCTCTTGCCTATGAGAGATGGAAACTCAGGGGACCTGAGTTACTTTACAACATTTATGACAAAGAGATGCTGGCCATCATGCACGCTCCAGACAAATTCATACAGTACCTAGTAGGTGCACGGTTTGTGGTGAAATAAGATCATAACAGTCTTAAGTATATATTAGAGAAGAAGGATTTAAATGAAAGGCATTAGAAATGGGTAAGCAGAATATAGGCTTATGACTTTGACATTGAATTCGTCAAAGGGAAGAACAACATGGTGGCAGATGCATTGTCCAGAAGGCCATCCATTTATGCCATGATAGATGTATCTACTGATAGGAAGGACCACTTGGTGATGGAATATTCTGAGAATTAGTTCACTTGTCAGGTAATGGACGGGAAAATACAGGACGATACCTTCAGGGTCATTGATGGCCTCATCTATTACAAGGGTCGAATATTTTTGGTTCTTGAATCGGCCTTCAAGGCCAAAGTGTTGCAGGCATGTCATGACTCACCAATGGCAGGTCACCAAGGGATTGGCAAGACATACATGCAGGTGAGAGAGAGGTTCTCATGGAAGGGCCTCAAGGAGGATGTGATGAATCACGTCAAAGAGTGTACTACTTGCCAGGAGAATAAGGATGAGCACACTCACCCAAAAGGACTACTGCAACCCCTACCCATCCCAGAGCACAAATGGGAAAGCATATCCATGGATTTCATCACAGGGTTGCCAAAGGCGTAGGGGAACAACTGCATTTTCGTAGTGGTGGATAGGTTGACGAAATTTTCACACTTCTTCTCCATTGCTACAAACTTTAGTGCAACAAAGGTGGCTGAATTATTCTTCAGGGAGATATTCAGACTGCATGGCCTACCCAAAACCATTATCTGTGACAGGGATAATAGATTCATGAGTACATTCTGGCAGGAGTTATTCAGGCTAGTTGGTACGACCTTGACTCCTATTACTAGCTATCATCCTCAGACAGAAGGACAAATTGAAATAATCAACAAATGGGTGGAAGGATATCTCAAGAATTATGTGGCAGGGCAGTAGAAGGCGTGGGTCAGATGGCTACATTTGGGGGAATACTGCTACAACACCACCCGTCACATGTCCATAGGCATGACCCCATTTAGGGAATTGTACAACTATGATCCACTCTCTTTCATGGAGATTGATTTTGGTGATAGCAGGGCCCCGATGGTACAAGATTGGGTACAACAGAGTTAGGACATCCTTAGGGAGTTGAAGGATCATTTACAGGGGTGCATAACCAACATAAGGTCCAAGCAGATAAACACAGGGTTGAGCGTATTTTTGAGGTTGGTGACTTAGTTTACCTAAGGCTCCAACCATACATACATGCTTCTATAAAAAAAAGTGGAGCATAGAAGCTGGAACCACATTTCTTTGGGCCCTACAGGATCAAGAGGAAGGTAGGGGCACTAGCTTATGAGCTGGAACTCCCACAGGGTAGTAGGATACATACTGTCTTCCATGTGTCTTTCCTGAAGAGGGCCATCAACCAACACATCACGCCCCTTGAGGTGCTGCCACCTCTAGATGAAGAGGGGCAACTGGTTCTAATTCCGGAGGAGATACTGGAGGTTCAGGAGAAGAAGATCAGGAAGAGAAGCATCAAAGAGTATCTGATCAAATGGAAAGATTTACCCATTGAGGATGCCACATGGGAGAATGAACAGGTGGTTCGAGAGACAGGTTTGGAATTGCTTGAGGACAAGCAATTTCTAGTAGGGGAGACTGTAATGTCCCCCACCTCTTGATGCAGAGGTCTGGGAAGACTTCGTGGTCTAGGCATCCCCACTAGACCATAGTCTCACACAAAATGGGGAAAAGTCCACCAAACTAATGTTATATTTTGAAGTTGACTTAGGAAAAAGGGAAAAAGGGAAAAAATTAACTCAATGAAGAATTAGAACCCGGAGGTTGAGTTAGTAGTTGAACCTAGGGGTTAAACTAACTCAACAGAAAAACATAATAGAGGTATAAAAGAAAGGCTAGGGCGCACCTCTCATTTCATCTTGGATATTTGGTATTTTGCTTGTTGAGTTCTTGAGCACACAGTTTTGAGGGTTTTGAGTTTACAAACCCTAGAGAGCAACTTAATGGTGAAATATTCCACTCACTTGTTCCAAGCTTGGTCTCAGGGATGAAATACTCCACCCACACCATTCTACATTCATCATAGGTTCCTTCATCGATTCAGGAGAGAAGCAGAGCCGTACCAGCTAGGGTTTTCTAGCAGGGGCGCACCATTGCTTGAGGAGGAGTTCGATTCAGCTTATTGATAGAGCCTTGGGAGATTCTAGCAGTTGGGTTTTTTTTGTAGGACCTTGCTCATCATTTTGGAGGTATTCTTGAGGAGTTACTATGGCCAGATCATTAGCTACATATTGGGACAGATTTGAGGGAAGGAGGACGTTTTGGTGATTCAAGGATTCTCAGATCTAGGGGGTTCTACCTCAAATCTGATCTTGAAACTTCTTCTAGGGGTTTGTGGTAGCCTGATATATCATCCTAGAGAGATTCAAAAGATTTGGAGGTCTCCTTCAGCTAGGCCAAATTGTTGGTCACTTCAGGGTTTCAGGAGGGCGCAGATTGGATTAGGGTTTCAACAGGTTGGAGGAGGAAGACTTGATATTGGAGTTTCAGACTTCTAGGAGAGGTTTCCCTTGCCCCGACCTACACTTTGGTGGAGTTTGGAACGGTTTTGACATCTCCTTCAGTTGGGCCAAATTATTGGCCTCTTTGTCATCCAGAAGGACGCACCAACAACCTAAGTGGGTTGGACGTACCCTTTGTTCTTGGTATTTTGGATCTTCATCTCATATTCAACCTTTAGAGGCCTATTTTGTATTGTCGAGAGCATTTTGTAGCAACTCATATCTTCTATCTTGGAGCCATCTGATGATTATTCCAGATCTGCTTCCATATTGTATCATGTTCTTTCTTTGTCATAATAAAAGGTGAGATATATGCTTTGTGGTTCCACATCTTGTGTATTGTTGAGATCTTTCATGTATTGAGTGTATCTTGAATAAACCATGTCTGGATAACTGAATTAAACCCTAAGGATGAAATATCAGTGGCCAACCTGCATACACAACAATAAAACAGTTAGTTGAGTGGTTAGCTAGTGTCCCCAAGCGAAAAAATTGGCTTGGGAACAATACACCATCAATGAAAGTCAAGGAGATGTCAACTCTTTTGAGAATGCACCTAATATCCATGTAATAGATGATGAAATAGGTTCCTTTCATGATCAAATTGAGATGCTTTCACCAAAAATTTACAATAACAATGTTGAAGGTTTTTCCTTGGAAGGCAACACAAACCATTCACAATCACAGAAAAGGAAAAAAGGCTAATGGGACATAGGGAGACAATTCCAATCAGTTTGGGTCTCAAAATTTCCATTTATTGAACCAATACCTCCAACAAATGACAAAGAGGCTTCACGAGAGGTTAGATGCATTATATGTAGTTGGAAACTTGGAAAGATGATAAAATTGCAGATGAGGTTAGATACAATAGAGAAGCATGCAGGAAAGGTGTATGATAAGGAAATTGTAAATGACCAGGAGAAATCTATTATCAAATGAAAATGTTCTAAGGAATGTCGTCATGTCAAATATGAAGATGAATATAATAAACACTTAATCAGTAAGATAAAAGTCGAGGCAAGTGGAGGAACCATCACATCTCTATTTGGAAAGACGATGGAAAGAAATTTGTTATCCAAGACGATGCAATTAAGCACTGTATTTCACATCTTACCTAGAGGTCGTCTTATGACATATTTTCTAGATTACAAGAACTTTATATCTTTTATTGAACTGTCAAATTTTCCATCTTCTCATTGGTCAGTAACGAGTGGTTGGGAATGGGAAAAATATCTAGCTCAAGTAGAAAAGGATGATTCGAAAGAGAATATTGCAAATGCTAGGTTTTTTTCATTGTCTTTGGATGAAGTTACAGCTATTGATAATACTTCATGGATCTACATGAGCATTTATATGGTTAATGATCATGTTAGGCATTCATATTTACTTGGGATTCATAAAATGAGGGAGAATTCTACAACTCAAAATATTTATGAACTTGTCATCAAGAATTTGAAGGAAATTGGTGGTATGGATCATTTAGTGATTGCGAAGAAGTTGGTATGTGTCGGAGCATATGGAGCAACAATCATACAAGAGAAAAGGAATGGCCTTTATGTCAAAATACAACTATAAACTTCACCATTTATGATTAGTATTCATTGTATTTCTCATAGAATGAATCTTGCATTTAAAATAGTAAGCAAGTTTCCACTGGCTTCAAAAGTTGAAGATTTTGTATGTGAAACTCATGCATACTTTTGTCGTAGTCCCAAGCGATTTAAAGAGATTCAACAATTTGATGAGGGTGTTACATATGGAAAAAAGATACTAAAATATGTCGATACAAGATGGATCTCATTGAATGGACCATCTCAAAGACTATTTAGTGAGTACCAATCCTTAGTAGGGGTGATGTATGAACATCTCTTCAGTGTAGACAAAGCTCAATATCTTCTCCTTCGATTAACTGATATAGAGACATTATCAGCATTGGCTGAAATTCTTCCTATTCTTTATGAAATGAATGTCCTTGTGAAAATGTCTCAGAGCCGCACAATGTATATTTCATAATACATACATAAAAGAAAATTAGCACGTCTTCAATTGGATAATTTGTATACGATGCCATAGTCTTTCACAGGTCCAACATTTAAAGGTTGGACTACTATCATCGATATAGAAAACATTAAAAATTATTTGAAGTTTGATGGAAAAGGAATACTATATATGGCAGCGCACGAGTATATGGTTCCATTTCATTATGTTAGAAATATGGGATGGATCACTAAAGAGTTCCATGTGTCAAGAGACCAATTCAACAATGTTGTGATTTCAGTGAAGCGCAACTTGATAGAAATTGCAAAATTACTATCATTAGAGATAAGGGAACTATTTCCTCGAGATGAATTATTGGGGGCCATGTCTGCGGTATACCCTCAATATTGGAACCCTGAACACAATAGAGAGGCTAAAAGAGTTAAATTTTTAGCAAAATTGAAAATTTTAGTGCACCAATTTGGCAAGAATCACAATGTACAAGGATAAGAGATTGAAGGTATATTAGATTCATCAAAGTTGTATCAACAAGCCAATCTATTTTGTCAAATAATGTTATCTCAATATTGTGGTTTGGAGAAACCTCTAGAACATGATGCAATAACAAGATTATGGATTAAATTAGGTTAAAGCCAATACCTAGAAGAAAACATGTCAGAATAATTCAAATTAGCAGATTGATGTCAAACCATGATTTTGGGATCAGTGGAGGATGAGAGAATGTTTAGTGCACTATCATTCTTGAAATAAAAGTTGAGGAAGAAGATTGATAAACATATGGATACATGTTTAAGATTATATGTAACAAAGTATGACATGAACAATTTTTCATTCGATAGAGCATTAACTCTTTGGCGATCAGATTGTGATAGAAGGGGAGAATATAAAACAACAAATTCCTCTAATGAAATTGACATGGAAGATAATCTTTAGGAGGGTCATAATAATAGTTCATCTACGAAGTTTCCTGTTCATAATATAGAAAATGAGGGTCGACATGTTGATGTGAACTGGGAAATTTATATACCCCAAGATGCTATCTAAACCAATATACATGAGGGGACTCTTATTTTGACTTACATGTTCCATTGATGATTGGAGTTGTAGAAATAATGAATGGAATGGCACATGTGATGCGATTCTTGCTAGTTTATTGACTTAACTGTTCCTATATTTATGGAGTACATTGGAAAAAGGTAATTCTTTATGGGAGCAAGATTACCATCTGTAAATTTGAGATTGCATTTAAGGTAGAAATAGGTTCTATATTTTGTATTAAGTAGTGTAACATTGAAGCTACATTTATTTGATCCAAGCTATTTTAAGTTTGATGGTTTGATAGTTAACTAAGACATTCTCTTTTTCCTATCTGTGATAGGAAATGAAGCTGGCATTTGATGAAGTTGAGACTTATCTCTTCACATAGATAGTGTCCAAGTATTAAAGGCTAAATAACTAATTAACACAAATTTCGCTAACTTCTAAGAAAGAATGGGCTCATTCAAGACACAAGTGCATGAAACTTCTTGGATTTGTAACTTTGATATATTGGCAAATTTTAATGGTTTGTTTGTTGTTTGCATTTGGACCATTTTTTCAACTTTGGAAGTTTGGTTTTATTTTGATTAAATATTGTGTTAGTCCCTTGAATGCTTCTAGTTCTCATTTGATGCTTGACTGAAGCTTGAGCCATTTGTAGTAACTTGATTGATTTATTTAGAATATATTATGTTTATTTATATTTTCTTTTAGAAGACATGTTGGTATTCATAAAAGGAATGAGCCATGAGTTGCTAAGCGAAGAGAAAAAATGGTCTATGTACTGGCCTACTAGATTCCTACACAGTCATCGTAGGACATCTATTTCCAATGAGATCAACATTCCTCTAATGCATTTATAATTTTAATGTCATGAATAAAAAAACTTTACATGTATCCTCTCAATAAATTTTTTATGAATCATTGAAAGTATTTGTAATCTAGTCTGGTTATTTCAAAGGCAATCGAGCACAGTAAAAAGAATTAATCACTAACCGAAATTCCGCTGAACATTGCCACTTCTTATTAAGAGATTAAATTGTCATATACAATGTTAATTCTCCAGTGCTCAATGGAAAAACAAGGACTAGCACCCAACATCTCCCCCCAACTGCACCATTGCATGTCCCCATGCAACTTCAAAGTTCACTCACTCAGAATCAAAGTCCGAGTCGGGGCATGAAATTTTCGAATGAAAATTATAAATATTGTAGGATGATGCAACATTCTCTTCTAAATTCCTGTAGCCCCTAGAATAAATCACTTCTTCCCAACATTCCCTTTCAGTCTTATTAGTCAATTTTTACTTATGATGATACTTCTTTGTTGGAAACCAAATAAGAGGGAAATGAAATTTAAGCCCCAACCACTGTGGACCACAAGTCTGAATGCACTCAATATAGCTAGGAACCCGAGATAGATCTTAGGTAAAATTGTCATGACTCTAGGGATCCTTGGTCCTCAAGGCCAGAGAGGATGTTTCCCATCTAAATCTTCTACCTTCCAATGCAAACAATTTCTGGTCATTAATTGTTTTAACACAAGAATCTATGAAAAACCTTTGAAGGTCTGTCACTTTTCTAGTCCTGTAAGATGAAGAAAGTAGATGTCGATGTATATTAAAAATAGTAACATGAGTATGAGGTTCACCCCTAATCCATAATGTTGCTTCTCCTTCATTCTTCTGGATTGTGTGGAAGGCATTCCACCATTTTTCCTGATTGTTCACAAAATAAGTGAAAGCTCTCAACTGCACATCTCCTACATAGGGAACCTGTTTTATATCCAACATGTAGGCCTTCTCATGAAAATAAAGCTCACACAAGAAATGATTATCTGAGAAATCACTTTGGGAATTCTTTTCTAAAAACTCAGAGGCACTAATCATTTTATAAGGCCTTCCTTCCTTAATAGCTTTAAAATTAAAAAGAGTTAATTGTTCATGAAGTAAGACTGGGTATGAGGGAGAAGGGCTTCTACAACTCAACAACTCTTCTGCTAAAAAATACATTTGATTTTTATCCTATTGCAAAATATGGCACTTAGCTTGCAGCTTCTTCAACTACCCCAATTCCTTCTTCATTTCTTCCCATTTAAATTTCCGAGACGTAAAAAATTCAATGTCTTTCTCCCTTAGGTCCTGTATTTCCTTTCTTTGGGATGGCACAAGGATATTCCTTCTCCAAACATGACAACCTGTTTCTTCCATTTATCAATCTCTGCCAACAAAAATATAGTATTATCTTCTATGTCATGATCGTCAACTTCTTGTTCATCCTCATCATTGATTTATAGAGGAATTTGAGCTTGTGTCACTGGTTCTTGTGTAAAAATGACTTTATCTGGCTGTGGTAATTCCTCTTCCTCAACCATTGGTTCTTGTGTGATAGTTGCTTCTTCCGTGGCCTCATCAGATTGTTGATTTAAATTAGCTACCAATGGTTCTTGTGTAGCAGTGGTACTCTCAGGATGGGCTGGTTCAACAGTCTTAGCCATCACTGGTTCTTGTGTTACAGTGACAACTTCTTGTATATCCTTTTTAGACTGCATATTTGAATCATGTACCACTAGTTCTTGTGTTACAGTGGCATTCTCAGGTGTTTTAGCAGTCTGCTTTTATTCTTCCTTAGCCACTGGTTCTTGTGTGGCAGTGGTTTTCTTTCTCTGTGCTGCCTCAACCAACTCTTCCTGTCTTCTGATTAGTCCCAGAGGTCAGATTCTGCAATAGGACAAGTTTTTTTTTTTTTAAAAGGGTTGGTAGGGAAAGCTTGAGGAAGAAACCATTGGGAATTGGAGTAAACTTCTGAGATATATGTGAATATTAACACAACTACGTATTCTTGAGGGAACATAGGAAAAATAAGCACACCTTTTCAACAATAAATAGTATTCAGATGATGGCAAGACATAAATAAGAAAATCCCATTACGAATGAGAACATCTAATAAGGATGAATTCTCAATTGAAACTTTATAAGAAATAACATAAACGCTGACTACAATGAACAAAGCACCTAACAAAGGGTGAATTCTGGACCTGCAATCATTAAAACATGACACCAACATTAACTATATGAAGGGAGAATCTATTAAGGATGAATTCTGATTATTTACTCTTAGCTATGCTTAGAATAAAGAACAAAAGTGAAATGAATGTGAACTGGGGAAAACACACTGCAAGGGGACACCCTGATGAATCTCTTCTATCAAAACATTCTTTGCTTGTATTAAAATTCATGATAAATTCAAGAGTTTTCCAGCTACAAAGGAAGGCCTCTCTCCCACCAGTCCCAACCTCGTTTACATGAAAATGATCCCCATATATAGAAAACTAATGTCACCCTTGGCTGTTAGGCTCGAACTACTCCCTCCTAGAATCATAGATCCAATTTACTTGAAAGAGAACAATAACTTCAACGAATTTACGAAAAATAGAAAACCCGAATTTGCCAAATCATAATCGTAACCAAAATATTGTTTACAATCATTTATCATGATCAAGATTCAACCATATGGTTGTGATGAGTCATCATGTGCACTGTTGGACACTCTGTCACCCTTGCACAACAAGTCTGCTATACAACAATAACCTACAACAAAAACACAACAGATTATGCAACAAACTGGGAAAATAAGGGTCAAATTTAGCATCATATCTCCCTAGTAAAAATATATTTTTCAAAACTGAGAGAGGTTTTTGTAGGTAAGATCGTTATAAAGAAAAACCTCTCTCATTTTCTTGAAATACGTCTCCATATGGCAAGAATAAGTGATGCAAAAACATGTCTCGGAAAAGAAATCATGAAAACTGAAAAATAAGGCTCAAAGATTCCTTCGAATATCCAAAAATATGAAACATTTTTCAAATATGAGAGAGTTTTTTATTATTTGTTTTTTCCTCAACAAAACCCCTTGGGGATTTTAAAAATTACTCTCAAGTTGGTCAGAAAGTGATCTTGAAGTTGACCACTAAACCAGTCATTTGCTCAACATTCCCTATAGCCTATGCACAGGAAAATCCTATGCACAACAACATCCTATGCACGACAACATCCTATGTGCGACACAATCCTATGTGCGACAACATCCTCTGCGTGACAACATCCTCTGTGCGACAACATCCTCTGCATGACAACATCCTCTGCGCGATAACATCCTCTGAGCGACAACATCCTCTATGCAACAACATCCTCTGTAAGACATCATCCTATGCACGACAACATCCTCTACATGACATCATCCTCTGCACGATGAAATCCTCTGTGCGATGAAATCTTCTGTGCATTGTGCAACAAATGAACGCAACAAAATCCTTTGCGCAACAAACTTGCACCATGAGTATTCTTTTGAAGTTTTCAATGATACCAATGACATGGAGTGTCATGATTGTTCCTTATATAACCTCATGAAAGGTGATGATGAACCATAATACCTTTTGACATGGTATTCACCCTAACCTATGACTCGTCTAGGGATGCCTTGATTTTTCCAAGATCATGTCGTGACTTTGAAAACTTTGGACAAACGTCTAAATCTAGCTATGAAAATTATGGTGCTAACAACTGGCTCCAATGGGGATGCTATCTTCCATGTGAGGTAGCAAATAACAATAGACTAGGTGCCTTATCCATTAGGATGTTCCCGAACTATTGAAAACTATGCTCTGACCTGTTACCTGTATCTGTTGGAAACTCAAAACTGTATATGCTCCAAACTGAAATCTGGAAACTAAGCTGAAAATGAAAACTGCAGATTGCTGAAAGAAATATTCGTAGAACCAAGCTTATTCATACTCCTACCCACCCTAATTTACTAAGAACAAATGCCAAATCAAGTAATCTCATATTTCCAATGAAGACAATCAAGCAAAAGGTTTCTTGACTGCAACTTTCTTTCAACTCCTCCAGTCATAAAGTCAAAACTTTAATATGACAAGTCATTCCACCATCTGAAACTTTCCTCATGTTCAAATATTACATAGCTCATTTCGATTGAAGATTTTAGTAGAGCTGCAAAAGGATCATTGAGAGCAGAAACAACTATCACTTCTTTATGAACAACAATGAGATCATCTTTAAATGGTTCTTTTTGTCTGTTCACATTGTCTATGTCATAAATTTTTTTTTGAACAACATCTTTATTTCGATATGAGGACTGTTTACTGACTGAAGATTCATTTTCTATTGGTAGGATGAACCTTGGACTACTAACCTCGGGCTTGAGATCATAATGCTTGTAACAATGAGCCATTGCAGCCTCATACCCTCTTTTATATTGTTCTGAATGAGTTAATAATGCTTCATCTGTCTTTAATTCATACTGTTCTTGTTGTTGGCCAGAAAATTCTTCAAAAGGAGATGAATCTTGGGATATCCTTTGCGTTTCTTGTTCTATATCAAGTTCCATAATAAACTTCTTTAAACATTCTAACTTATCTTCTTGACTAAATATATGATAGGAATCCAAATAAGATAATAATGAAGAACGAGTATCTCCACACCAATAATGCTTAGAAGACATATCGATCCAATTTCTGAAATTTTGAAGAGAAACAAGGTTTGCCACCAAACTCATTGTTTTGTTTGATGAAGTACCCAGATCGAAAGCCAAGCTTTCCATTATGAAGCTAAGAAACTCTTCATACCTCGAGCTCTTTGAACAATGAAGTCGCCATGAAAACTTTATCTCTGGATTCTTATGCCAGTGGAATCACCTTCAAACTGATTTTCTGATGTGTGGAGTCGTCAGAGAAAAAATACAACCAATATGTGCCTAAGTGTCTGCTTCTCTTAGACCTTAGAAATAAAACAATGTCATTTTTCCCGAGGAGAATAATAGCAATCGTCCCCGGGAATGGCGCCAAAATGTTAACACTCGAAAATTTCTTTGGGTTGTATCGAAGAAAACCCCAAGGTAACTATTTCAACCAACTTTAGATTGTATTCTGACCTATACAACCAGAGAGGGCTCTCTCAGATGTCTAATGACTGGTAATAACTCAAAGGATTCATCAATAAATGCACAGAGGTCAGATTCTGCAATAGGACAGGTTTGTTTTTGTTTTAAAAGGGTTGGTAGGGAAAGCTTGAGGAAGAAACCATTGGGAAATGGAGTCAACTTTTGAGATATATGTGAAGATTAACACAACTATGTATTCTTGAGGGAACAGAGGCTAAATAAGCACACCTTTTCAACAATAAATAATATTCAGATGATGAAAATACATAAATAAGAAAATCCCATTACGAATGAGAGCATCTAATAAGGATGAATTCTCAATTGCAACTTTAGAAGAAATAACATAAAGGTTGACTATAATGAACATAGACCTAACAAAGGGTGAATTTTGGACCTACAATCATTAAAACATGACACCATCATTAACTATATGAAGGGAGAATCTATTAAGGATGAATTCCGATCATTTAATCTTAGCTATGCTTAGAAGATGTAACATAAGTGAAATGAATTTGAACTGGGGAAAACACACTGAAAGGGGACACTGTGATGAATCTCTGCTATCAAAACATTCTTTGCTTGTATTAAAATTCATGAAAAATTACAGAGTTTTCCAATTACAAAGGAAGGCCTCTCTCTCGCCAGTCCTAACCCTGTTTACATGAAAATGATCCCCATATATAGAAAACTAATGTCACCCTTGGCTGCTAGGCTCAAACTACTCCCTCCTAGAATCATGGATCCAATTTCTTTGAAAGAGAACAATAACTTCAACGAATTTACTAAAAATAGAAAACCCGACTTTGCCAAATCATAATCGTAACCGAAATATTCTTTACAATCATTGATCATGATCAAAATTCGACTATATGGTTGTGATGAGTCATCATTTTCACTGCTGGACACTCTGTCACCCTTGCACAACAAGTCTACTACGCAACAATAACCTACAACAAAAACCCAACAGAGTGCGCAAGAGATTGGGAAAATAGGGGTCCAATAAAGCATCATATCTCCCGAATAAAAATACATTTTTCCAAACTGAGAGAGGTTTTTGTAGGTAATATTGTTATAAATAAAAACCTCTTTCAGTTTCTTGAAATTCGTCTCCATATGGAAAGAATATGTGTCGAAAATACATGTCTCAGACAAGAAATCATGAAAACTGAAAAATAGGGCTCAAAGATTCCTTCGAATCTCCAAAAATATGAAACATTTTTCGAATATGAGAGAGGTTTTTATTATTTGGTTTGTCCTCGATGAAAATATCTCGGGGTTCAAAATTCCTCTCTAGTTGGTCAGAAAGTGATCTTGAAGTTGACCGCTAAACTAGTCATTTGCGCAACGCGCCTTGTAGCCTCTGCGCAGGAAAATCCTATGCGCGACAACATCTTTTGCGCGAAAAAATCCTATGCATGACAACATCCTCTGCACGACAACATCCTCTGCACAAAAAAATCCTTTGCATGACAACATCCTTTGCGTGACATCATCCTCTGCGTGACGAAATCCTCTGCGTGATGAAATCCTCTGCGCATCGCGCAACAAATGAACACAACAAAATCCTTTGTGCAACAAACTTGCACCATGAGTATGATTTTGAAGTTTGCAATGATACCAATGACATGGAGTGTCATGATTGTTCCTTCTCTAACCTCATGAAAGGTGATGATGAACCATAATACCTTTTGACATGATATTCACCCTAACCTATGAATCATCTAGGAATGCCTTGATTTTCCCAAGATCATGTCGTGACTTTGAAAACTTTGGACAAACCCCTAACTCTAGCTATGGAAATTATGGTGCTAACATGAGGTAAAGATTCTAATGCTGTGCCATGTCCTCTAGGCTACACTTGCTCTCCCTCCTCCAAGAAATTGGTCTTTGCATTAGGAATGGTTGTCCTTTGTCCAAACTATTTTATGCTAGTGTTGGGAAGCCCCATAATAGAGGATATAACTGCCTCTGTTGCACTAATCTCCAAACCTCTAACATGTGAATGGGTTCCTGTTAAATTATGGGAAAATTCTAGGGAAATATCACCGTCAAACCTGTCCAACCGCTCGAAATATGCTACCCACCCTGCGTCTTCAAATATTCTATAGACTTCTGGGCGCAGACACAGGGCGTCGAGGGTTACTGGTTCATGACAGACTGCAAATTCTCCCATGATGAATGTTCTTATGCGTAATTAGTTGATACAATATTTCAAAGGAGTTTTAGGTTCAAAATTACCAACACAGACCCATGAGCTTCAACATGCATGAGTGCGTAGGAACAATGGAAGGATATTTGTTGGTATTTTTGGAAAGGTGGTGGTGATTCGAATTTCGTGGGAAAAATCAACTTGAAAACCATGCTGATTGAATGTTTATAGAGACTTTTGGTTGATTTATTAAGGGATGATGGGATACCCCTCAACTTGAAATGATGGTATTGGCCGTCTGTTGGTGATGTGGAAGGACGTGGAACAACCATTATTTCACAGTATCATGCCAAACACATGTCACAAAGACCAGTCATACTTGTAGGCTGTAAACCACATACACGTACATGCGAGCACTGACTAGTGATCGACAACTGCTGCCAAGCAAAATCTATTATCTGAGGTGGCGATTACGTTCAACTTATCAGTACCTTCCATTAATAGATACTTATTACTAACGACCACAAATGAAAATGGTGGAGTAACTCTTCCAGCTAGATATGATGGAATTTGTGGGGCCATGGCCCATAGTCTTCTTCTTGCATGTTGCAACACGATGTTTCATCATGGTGTTTCAACACCAACATATCTGCATTCATTCTTATTAATTATGCATAGTCTTCTTTGTGCATGCAACATGTTTCAACCAGGTGTTTCCACATGGGTTTTCAGCACCAACATATCTTCATATATGTACATCTCCGTGGTTTACAAGTATGACTGTGTAATTACCCAAATTAGGACTAAGGAAACATCATCCTAGTTTACAAGTTAACTATGAATTAAGCTTTAACATAACACAATGTTGAATGAATAATGAATTGTACCTTCTCTAGAATTGATGCTCTCATAGGAAATGTAAACAATAGGGATGCATTAATACAAGAGAATGAGACGAAAATGGCATGGAAATGATAAGGAAAAAGGGGCAATTTTAGCACCCAACAATGTCTCATTGAGTCACTTGAGTATATTAACATAGTCTTTTTCGTGCGTGTTTTAGCACGATGTTTCAGTACCAAAATATTTGCATTCATTGAACATTCTTATTAATTCTGCATATTCTTCTTCATGCGTGCAACGTGTTTCAGCTAGGCATTTCAACATGGTGTTTCAACACCAACATATCTGCATTCATTCTTATTAATTCTACATAGTCTTCTTCATGCGTGGAGCGTGTTTCATCCTGAGCCAAGTGTTTAAGCAACAACATATTTGCATATATGTACATCCCCGTGGTTTACAGGTATGATTGTGTAATTACCCAAATTAAGACTAAGGAAACATCATCCTAGTTTACAAGTAAAGTATGAATTAAGCTTTAACATAACACAATGTTGAGTGAATAATGAATTGTACTTGCTCCAGGATTGATGTTCTCATAGGAAATGTAAACAATAGAAATGGATTAATACAAGAGAATGAAATGAAAATGGCATGGAAATGATAAGGAAAAAGGGGCAATTTTAGCACCCAACAATATCTCACTTGAGTATATTAACATAGTCTTCTTCGTGCGTGTTTCAACATGGTGTTTCAAGACTAGCATATTTGCATTCATTGAACATTCTTATTAATTATGCATAGTGTTCTTCATACGTGCAACGTGTTTCAACACCATATTTTCTTGGAATACTCCCAAGATCGAACATTGATTCTAATTTATTTAAATTAATAGACTTTTAAAAGATTCACCAAGACTTTTAAAAGGTTTTATAATTATGTGAAAATTCGCCACAATTTCACAAGATTTTATAATTCCCTGAAATATTCACCCAAATTTTACAAGATTATATAATTTGGTGAAAGATTCGCCAAAAAATTATATATGCATATTATGTTATTGATAAAATAGCCTTCACACTCTCCCATGTGTCATGGGGATTCACTCATTTATTATATATATAAATTTAGGGGGGTGTTCTTAAAATTTTCCCTAGATTGATCTTATGGCATTTTCCTGAGCAATTGATAGTTCTTCCATTTGTAATCATTACTTGAAACTCCGGCATTGAATATATAAAGAAATTGAGAACTTTGGCTAATTTATAGTGAATGAAATTATGAGTACTACCAGAATCAATTACGACTATTACCTTTTTATTTTTGATATATCCTTCGATCTTGAGGGTTTGAGGAATGATAATTCCAACCAATGCATTACATGATATGGTGGGAGTCAACTCTTCAGAAGAAATCTCTTCTACGTTTTCATCTTGAGATGGTTATTTCTCTTGTTCCCGTTCTTCTTCCTCTTCACAATCTATGTAGAATAATTTCTTCTCACCACACTTATGTCCCTTACTGTACTTGCTGTCACAATTAAAGAATAAACCTTTTTCTTTTCTTTCCTCCAA
>JZKD02S0862855.1:59658-75394 GCA_000966675.3 Picea glauca
AAGCTATTTATATAGTTAGGAGGCCTACAAAAGTGTTAATGGGGGCCTTTGGCCAATTCTACTCAAACTTTATGGAAAATGCAAATTAGTGGTTTTTGGAGATCAGGGTGGTGCTTAGTCACTGGGACCCAGATAAGGATGAGATTTTTATGACTCCAAAAAGCAGGCACGAAAATACCTAATTGGGCTTCTGGAAAAATTCAAGAGGGTTTTGAGTGGAGATGCCGAAATAGGGCCAAATCCACTATTTCGAACCACTTTTGGGGGATTTTTTAGATCTTCAAAGGAGAAAAAGAGACCCTGGATCACAAAACCAGAAAAAATAATTTACTTGACACTTTACCTCCTCATTAATCCAACTAATTTTTCCTTAGAGAAGTTTTTCCATATCAGCCCAGTTTTGGAGATAGCAGTTTTTCACTAAAAATTCAAACTCTGGAGAAAATGTAAAAGGGACAAAGTTGGAAAATCCAGATTGATGCAAAAGTTGGATGGAACATCATATCCTAAATATGAGAGTTGTTGTGTATTCACAATTGGGAATGGTATCAGTGAATGGTATAAAAAATTTCCTGATTCTTGCCATATTTTCTTCTACAAGGGTCAAAAGTTGGCCTCTGAAACAAATTGCACTAGTGAAAAAAGGACACGACCGAGTAGAAATGGTTGATTTAGAAAGCCATAACTTCTAGCTCAAAAACCAAAATGAGGCATAAATATAGTCATTAGAAAGATAATTCAGAAGAGAATATACTTGAAAGCTCAGAATTTTGATTAGTGTCATTGCTCATTGAAAAATTGAGGCAAAGAAGGACATGTATCTCTTAATTAATGACAATTTACAATATTCTTAACTCTAACAAGTAATTGTTGCATGCACCTTTTTTTGCAAAATTAGAGGTACAAAAAAATATATTTGGTTCCTATATGAGGACTAGAGATATGGAGGATTCCTAGGGATCTTACAACCATAAGGATGAGATATGAGGTTTACATATCAGCCTGGGAAATACAAAGATTAAGTCCAATGAACATAGATTTAGAGTGGATCATGTGGAGCTAGTTGAGACTATGAGAAGCCTGCATAAAGAAGTGTAGAGATATAGAGCAGACAATGAAATTTTAATAAGATATCGGGAGGAGAATGATCAAATTAACACTCAGCTACTATAGATTTTGAATATGTTGCAAAGTGAAACAAATAAATATTTGGTCACAAAACAAGCAACTGATGCAAGACAAGCACCAACATACAGATTTCATGATAGGAGGGATGACCATAGCAGACCTAGACACATGAGGAGTGATAGGAAACATTGACTAGTTGTTAGGCATGAGAAAATATTTCTAGCTGCATAATTATTCATCAAGCCTAGAGGTAAGGACTACAATATATCATCTTCAAGGGAAGGCTTCCATGTGGTGGGACTAGCTGAAGCATGTAAAGCATATTGATGAGAAGAGAATTTCTTGAAAGTAGTTTAATAAATATTTCCAACAGTAGTACTTGTCTGAATGGATCTTGTTAAGTTGGTATCACTTTGTCCATATTACTTTCTCATGAGTTTGATAATTAACTCAGAATCCCCAATTGTAATTATTTTTGAATTTCTAGATGCATCAATAGATCTCAATCCCATGTAGAAGCCCAATGCTTCCACCTTATGCTTCCACCTTATTATTGGAGCTTAGACCAAGCCCCCATGCAAATGAATTTTCTTATGTTCCATTAGGATCAAATATGATCCCCCACTCCTACCGTCCCTAAAATAAAACTAGTTGTTATCCCTTGTAGGTAGTCTTTTAAACATTTATCTTAGGAGTTATATAAATTCTTTTCATTTAAACGTAAACTCGAAATTTTACATAAGTAGAAAAATACATATTCTTTTAAACATTTAAACATTTATCTTAGGAGTTATAAAAAATATTTTCATTTGAAAACTAAAAAAATTATGTAACTAGAAAAATACATATTATAATTATCATTTGTATAAAAAAGGTTGTAAGTGTATTGTACAATGAATTAATAGAAAACAAAATTGAAATGTCAAATATCGAGGTTTCTTATCCAATATTTGAAATGTCCATTATATGAGTAGTTATTATAATTATGCCAACATAGTTGTAAAATTTACTAGTGTAAAGCATAATAAATTAAGCTAGTAACAAAACTACTATACAAAGCATAATAAAACCTAGGTTTAAAAGAAAACATGCCACTAAGGACTACATGCCTGTTGCTTTCTTGAAAGTTGAACACCATGGATGCATTTTCATTGGCCATGTTTCCTTTCACTTGGTAGATTGTTTCTTCATCCTTGACAACTTTTTTTACAGACCTAATATAAATATTTGAAAGAGAAATCAGAAAATGTAGGTTCCTATCAAGACCCACAACTAATTCATAAAGCACGTTGAAGTGTGCATCCAAATTCTCGATTTACTTGCTTTGATGGGCCATTACTATTGATTTAGTATTCTTGAATCTCTGAGATTCAAGCTGACTTTTCAACATGATACTATAGTGAGAGAAGGCCACCTAAAGATCCTCAATCTTCCAAACACTCATCTTCTAGACTTGATGCAGGTTAGAAATTTCACAAGGGATATAACGATTGGAATTCCTATGACCCTCCATGCTTTTGAAGACTTGAAATTGGACCAAAACCTAATGCCAAATAAAATACCAGGTAAATTATATACTAGAATACACCAATATGAGAGCAAACCACAAAGTCAGGAGCCATAAACAAAGACCCAATTCACCTAGAAAATCATACCAAAACCAGACCACAATATTTTACCATATTTGTGAAACAAGGTGAACCAAATTGAGCCTTTGAATCAAACTGGGCCAACATTCCATGAGCATCTACAAAAACCATAAGAGATAAAATCCCACCTTCACAACACAAAGCCATCCTATCATTATTAATAACCATTCCTTCACCGTGATTGAAAAGTGAGGGAGGGATAATTTGAAGCGAGTTAATGTTGATGTGCCACTCATCCATAAACTCCATTAACATACATATCGTAAGGTTTTATAAACAAAATTTCATGGGCGGTACGTATTCTATAGACTAAAAACCCCTTTCCACCCCTTAAACTTTTTGAATCAACACTTTTGCTTGATTGTTGGTGGATTCTCCTGACCCCAAATAAAATTTATTTCACAATTTCCTTCAAAATCAAAAATAACCCCACGTTTACCAACCCTGCAAATTATAAGTCATAAAAGCGTTCACATAGCTTGAAGTTATTACAACAATATACTTGTTAAGAGCTCAAAATGTCACTTGTGGGAATTGAACCTAAGTGGGAAGGATATCAATCATTCCTCCAACCACCCAAACTTAACTCAATCAATTTTCTATAATAATAAAAACACATACTTTAAAAACTTTTATAATATACACATAGATATTTTCAAAAATTATATTAATAACTCAATTTTTCTATAATTAATATTTTAAAGTTTATAATTTATTTATTTTTAATATATTATAATTAATAATAATAATAATAAATTCATATTAAAATAGAATTTAGATATTTTTAATTGAATAAATATTTATATTTTTAATATAATTCACTAATTGATTATATACATTTACGAGTCGTGTTTCTAAACTTAATTGATTTTTAGATAAATTGTATTAAATGGATTTAAAATATATTGTCTTATTTCATAAATCAAAATAAATAAATATAAATCTCAAAAACTTTTTAAACTCTAACACAACTTTTATTCAAACACTTTATTACAACAAATATAGAGTAATTAATTAAGTTTAGCTCAAGTGTTCTTTATAGGTTTTCCTTAAAAAGTAGGTCTTTCATCAACACAAAAATTGCTTAACAACATTAATAATGTGTTCAACCTTTAAACCTGACACAACAGATGATCAATCACATATTTCAAGCTTTACAAATTTTTCATTTACATTGAGAAGCTCCTTGGTTTGCTTTTGTTTTTGCTTTCATTGAAAGTATTGGATTGGGTTATTTGTTTGAATCTTTATAATTTGGTTTTCGTTTCTTGTTATTTAGAGTTCTGCTTGGAAATATACATTTAAATCCAGTTGTTATTAATTTCTAGACATCCACAATGCATGAAATAAGAAATATCCACAATTTCTGAACTCATTGAATAATTTAATTTTTGGAGATCCACATCACTCATATACAACCAACCAGTATATAAATACACAGAATACTACTTGAAGGATAATATCTATACTAATAAGGATTGTTGGACCTCTATGTAACAAGCCCTGAGATCTCTCCAGTTGACAACATTATAGCCTCTCTTCTTTCAACAATGAAAAACAAGGGATGCCTTATATGAGATAGACCTCTTGGTATTCTTCTCCTTCTTTCCTTGATTAATTGGCTTATCACTTCCTCTAAGAGCTGAAGCAGGCTACGTTTGTGCACTTTCTTCATCACCGCCCTTTTGTAATCTACCATAATAAGACTAATATCGTAGAGTGATTAATCAAACATATAATGTAGATGATAATTAGAAATTTTCTACATAAATATTTAAATGTTTTATTTTAAAATTTAATTAGATATTTTAAAAATACATTAATATTTTTTAATAAATATATTAAAAATTTAATAATAAATAACAAATTTTCTATATAAATACTTAAGTATTTTATTTTAAAATTTAATTTGATATTTTAGAAATATATTTATATTTTTAATAAATATATTAAAAACATTTATAATATTATTATTTATGATGATAATTACTTTACACTAAATACCAACTTTAATATATAAAACCTTAAAAAATAAATATGCAAATTGATATGGATGATTTAATATGTTTTAATACATTGTTTTTTTATTAAAGAAATAAAAAGGTTTTTTTTCGCAAATTAATATTTTACACAAATCTTCGTAATATTGTGGATAGCTTAAAAATGGAACTTAATGTTTATGTACACAATGTTGGGTGGTGACAACACATCTCGGTGGTTACATCTTGGTTCTTCTTCCTCGGATATGGTTGTGGTTTCCCAAGCGATTGGGATTTCATATCCCTGTAAAAGCTTGTGAAATGTTTGTTTAAATGAGAAGCCCATGAGGTGCTTCATATACTGTAAACCTTGTTTTTCTTCACTAGTTTGATAGAAGCAATCAAGATAACTTGCCCCCCATTTGTTTTGTTGTCTATTATTTGCTATGTTATTATTTTTATGTCCATTAATTCACTGTTTGCAGTCCCATTAACTCACTGGTTGCAAGCTCGGTTCTCAACAATTGGTATCGGAGCCAAGGAAGAACCGGTCGTTCCCACATGTAGAGAGTCGAGGAAGAATCTGGTCGAGGGTTGTCTTTTTGGTTCGATCTGTGAAGAGTCGGAGGAGGAGTCCAGACAATGGTTTCTCAAAGAGCCGAGGGCCGATTCAAAGAGCTAAGGAGGAGTCAATTGAGAATGGAAAAAATGAAAAACGCAAGGTTCAAGTTGGAGAAATTTAATGGAAATAAAAACTTGGAGTTGTGGAAACTTAAGTTGCGGGATTTATGGTGCAACAAGGATTTCTCAAAGCATTGGATGGTGAGAGAAATATTCTAGTGGGTATGACAGATGATGAATGGGAAGATCTCAATGCAAGGGCTATCAGCACCATTCAGTTGTGTTTGGCCGACGACGTCTTCTTCAATATCATTGGAGAGGAAACAACATCAGGCCTATGGAGCATAATGGAGAGCCTCTTCATGACGAAATCCCTAAGCAACTGAATCTACTTGAAGAGGCAATTGTACATTCTACGGATGAAATAAGGTACCAAAATTGTTGATCATTTAAATGTATAATACTCTCATATGCCAGTTATCTAGTATGGATGTCAAAATCAATGAGGAAGATAAGGTCATGACATTGTTGTGTTCATTGCCTGAGTCTTGGGATAATTTAGTCACTTCCATTATCTTTAGTACAACTAATACTCTTGAATATAACTATGTTGTGGGAGCTTGTTGATCAAAAAATTTGATCACCTTAATTTTCCGCTCTTTAGAAAGAAAAAAAATGTATGCTCATCAGCTCATGGCTTAGCCCTATGTCTCAGCTATGTTCAACACTTTACGAAATTTAAAACAAAGTTCATATGTCCAAGGCCTACGGCCACTTTTCTCCCAAATATTGTTTCCCCAAGGCCTACGACCACTTTTCTCCCAAATATTGTTTCCCCGTACTTAAAACCATTTTTCTAAGAATGTGGATGCGTGATACCCGACTATCCCACTTACCTTTTTCTATGCTCGTGTCCCGCAACCCACAGTCCCACGTTCTACATAATGACCCTCTCACTTTTGTGACCTGCATAATGATTGTTGCTTATACTTAGCCATTTTTCCTTCTTTCCACTCTAGTCTCCTTCCTCACTATTTTATATACTTAACCCATTTTCATTTTCATTATCCACTTATTCATTTTCATAATTCATTTCCACATCATTTTCATAATTCATTTTATTTTCCATATCCACTTATTCATTTTTATTATCATTTCCATTTCCATTTTCCATGTCCACTTATTCATTTTCCATTTTCCATGTCCACTTATTCATTTTTCATTTACCATTTTACTTTTCCTTTTTTCTTTTTCCATTTCCCATTTTTAATATTTCCATTTTCCGGTTTTTTTTATATATATTCTCATTTTCTATATTTTCACAATTTCTACGTTCATTTTCATAATTTATTTCCATTTACCCATAATTCATTTCCATTTTCTAGTTCATTTTTGTAATTCATTTACATTTTATTTTTTCCATTCTTCCATTTTCCTTTTCCGATATTTCATATTTCATTTATATTTTCTTATTTTCACGTAAATATATGACTCACGTAACCCTACTACTTACCTCCCCAACACTTACCACGTTTTACTCTTCTTACACTTAGTCATTTTTATGCATTGTGGGACTAATAATGCGGGAGTACAACATGCCCCAGACCCACATATCCCTAGGTCTGTAGACCCGGAATCGTGCTACCTACAAATTACACCTCTTACTTCTACGTCCTCAAGAATGCACTTTTTTCTTGAAATGTCGATGCGAGACTACTTACTACCCCATTTACCTTTTTCACATATCTTCAGACCCAAAATCCCACATTCACTATAATGCACTCTCCATTCCCCTTTTTTCACCTCATACTTAGTCATTTTTACCATTTTTTATCCCCTCACCTACCTTCGCATTCTCGTAACTCCACAAACATAAATTTAATTTTTTAATATTATTTCCTATCCTAAGTTTATTCTCCCTTTTTCTTAGACCTACCATATTGGGACATCTAGCAGTGACGTGGACCCATCCCCTAGTGACATGTGGAAATGAGGTGGACCAATCCCTTAATGACACATGGTAGTGACATGCACCTACCCACGGGTGACACATGGTAGGTGATTGAATGGTGATTGGACGTGACATGTCAGGCATTCATAGGTTGATTGGGCAATGACTGGGTGATGACTGGGCGACCAAAATTTTACCAAGACATCAATTTTTCTAAGGCACGAGAGCTACACCAAAGTTTCCATGGTATCCTTTATTCCACATGAAGAGTATGGAAGATTTTTTATTATAAACATTAAACTCCTCATCACCACAATGCATGTGGGATTTAAAAGGGTGGATTTTGATGAAGGGCTAGGATTGATCCACAAATTTGATGGACGGTTGTTGAGCAACGACCTTCAAAAATTCATAACTCAAGATCCGAGCGTTCGTTTTGGGAAAAGCATACCTCGTTGGAAAGGTAATTTGACGAGGAAGACAATGGGATAGGTCTCAAGGTATAAATTTGGTCATAATTTTCCTAGAAATTAAAAGAAAAATCATGTATGTTTTCATGGTTTGTTGGTAAATTTGTTTGGAACCTCGACTTCCCGAGGCTATAATGTCAGATATAGAACCCCAAATCTTGCTCAAGAGGGCTTGTTGGAAATTTGGAATGATGAATATTGATCCTAGAATAGTTTCCATGGCTGAGAAGTCACTTATCATTCTCAAAAAATTAAAACACAGTCCACCTTTTTTTCATACAGTCAGCTTCAAGTTTTGGAATTGAAAAATTAATAAATGTCTTTTATAAATGGATAAAGTGGGTCCCACTTGGAGGCACAAATTTCAATGACAAAAGTCATTAATGAGAATTCAATAAATCATTAATTAAAGTGATTTACTCAAAAAGTACATATGTGGAAACTTCTAGAAGGAGAAAACCCTAACTACTTCAAGAAGTTTTGAGAGCAAATTTTAAAAAGACAAGAGAAAACACAATGAAGAGGTTGGCAGTCAAAAGTTTCTACGGTGGTGAAGATTCTACAAGAAGCAAAGCTCTATCTTTCCAATATTATGTGAATTGGCCTACTAAAACTTATCTCTCTACATCTTCTTCCTTTATGTTTCTTTCCATCAAATATTCCATGAATGTATGGAAAACAGGATGATTTGGGTCAGAGTAGTTTTTTCTCTAGAAATCTCTAGTCATTTTGTAATATTTTAGGTCCAAAGGAGCGAAATATCTACTTGTAGAAAGTATATGTGGTTTATTTCAATTCATGTGACTATCATTGAAATCTTTGAGGTTGTTTTAGTTCTCTTGTTCCAGACATTATTGAACTTGTCATATTGGGTTATTGTTTTAAATTTCTCCTGCAAAAAACTATTTCGGAGCACTACATTAGCGATTTATCATACTTTAGTTGAAAGCATGTGATTTCAAATATATTTCCTATCAGAATTGTTTTTGAGTTGTAATGAGGTGATCATTTAAAGTTCTTTGAAGACCTAACCATTTCTTCATCTTGCAAAAGTCATAGTAGATTCCAGGTTCATTTTATTTTACAAGAAAGGTAGAATGTATGTTGAAAGGAGACTCCAAAACCTTGTAGACACAAATATCTACTGACACACTTTATCCTTTCTTTCTTTAAATTATATGATGTATATTTGTATATTTTCATAACTTTCTATAAGGGTTGCACATTTGTTGATTTGAAATTGATCTTTAAAGATTTAGCTAAGTTTTAAGCATGAGTTCATATACCAATTAGGAATTGAAGAAAGAAGAAGAAATTAATGAGATATTATAGAAGCCATAATAAGAAATGCATATCAGAATGTAAGCACAAAGAGCAGTAAACCATAACAACAAAGTTGTTAACGGAGTTCGGCAAGATTGCCTACGTCTCCGGGCCTTTGTCTCAGTGGGTGAGGCTTTCTTATTTATATTCAATGCTTCAAAGTTACAACAGAAAAGTGTCAAAAGGATTACAAATTGGTCTGGTTGTGTTCTACTCAACCTCAATAATCCAACACAACTGACGGCACTGAAAACGGTTGAGCATAGCTCCCGGAATTGACTCGCAAAGTTCCCCTCCTCAATGGCTACCCTGCATAAAAATGGCTTTGGCTTTCAAATTCCTCATCATTTCTCCTATTATGAATCTCTCTAATGATACTAAGAACCCATGTTTTATATAGATGTGGATTTGGTATCATCCACCCAACTTCCTCCCAATATCTAGCCTCAAATCGGGCTCCAGATCCCCCAATAATGGCTAAAATCCATTAAAAATAGGTTGAAAATAACCAAAAAATCATATTACATGGTCAAAAAACCCAAAATTGGAAAAAATGTAGGGGCACCCCCCTTTACTCAGGCTCCTGGCCATATGGGAGGCACCATATTCCCTCGAGCTAGAAGTTGGCGCGTTGGCCCCTTGATTCTTGGCCCTTGGTCATTGGCATGGCCCATGTGGCCTGACCCTTAAGCTCCACATGCCCAAACAATTGCTAGCTCCTGGTTCTTAGCCTCCTGGTCGCGTGGGGTGTCATATGGCCCTACACTAGCCCCCATCGATTGGGGCTTGGCCCACAAATCCGCACCACCAACAACTTAAATACAATTTCAGTCGTTGGGTTGAACAAGTCACACCATATCTCATACGGTTAGCACGGGGAGGTTAGCCCATTGGTGATGTCGGAGGTCAGGGTTCGAAATTCACAAAGTGCCAACAAATTTTTTTCCTTAGCCAACATTGGCAAAATCCGAGGTGCCACGTGGTGCCCTCTGATTGGGCCACAGTTCACCCCATGATTCATCTGTACGATACAGTCCTCGTACAGTCAACATGCACAGTCAGTTGCCACGTCACCGTTGTATAGCCCAATCACCTGTCCAGTCAACTGCCACGTCAGCATCCATACATCCCAACCACCATGCCACGTCAGCATCCATACAACCCAATCACCCTGCCACGTCAACATCCATATAGCCTAGTCACCCTGCCACATTAGCATTTGTACAACCACCTATCATTCGTATTGCCACGTATCATCCTGTCATTGGGCCACGTCATGTACGGATTGCCACGTGTCATCCGTACAATGCCACATGTCAATTCCATACTGGTCCAACTCAACCCAAAAATGCCAAAATTGAGTGACATGTGACACCTTGTGGTGATGCCATGTCAGCATGATGATGTCATGCTAACGTCACCTGTCATACTATTGACGTCAGCAGTACAGCCTGTTGACTTTGACCAATTTGACTTTTTGTCTGTTTGGGAATTTGGTCAGAACGCGATATCTTTCGCATACGACGTCCATTTGCGAAAAAAATTGTATGGTCGGAATCAGAGTGACGAGTCGGACGCAATGGAATTTGTTTCGTCTGATTCTGAGAAATTTTATTTTTAGGCCTTCTTGGATCCATTTTGGATCATGCCTCCCCACTATGATCTTTTGGTCCTCCAAAAGGGTATTAACCAGTCATCAAGTGTGGGATAGGCCACCCCACTTGTTCTTTGTCTTTAAAATATGTCATGTGCACCTATCGCATCATAATTAATTGCAAAACAACAATGACAACTGACAGCATATTGTTAGCCACTCTAACTCGTTCACATCTTACTGAAGCCACTACCATCCATGTTGAAAGCATTAGCAGTGATAACATCAGAAATATGACTACAAATGAGCTAATATGTTTGAAGTACTTGCACGACATAAGCTTATCTTGAAGAAAAGTATGATTTAATTTCCATTCTACAACCATCTCATGTTCATGATTAAGATCAATTGCTTTACTTGGCACAATTATAGGTGTGTTGCTTGCATAAGTTGCCTTCCTTAATTGTTCCATTGTTTGAAGAGATTGATTTGTTTTTAAGTGATGAGCATGTACAACATATTCATTGCCTTCTTTAGTTAAGTGATATTGATTTTATTCCCTGTAGAAGATTGCTTTGTGATCATACAAATAAGGGATGCCTAAGGCCATTCCACATTCATTGAGTGGCACCACATCACATGTTACCTCATCCACAAACTTTGATGAAATTGCAAACTTCAAAGATGCATTTCTTTGTTATGTGCAATTTATGATTATTGCTTATCCATTTAATTGAGTAAGGTTTTTGATGCAGCTTAGTTGTCAATCTCAATTGTTTAACCACTTCCTCTAAAATCAAGTTATATTGAGATCCACTATCTATCAACGTATCGATCTTAGTATGTTTCATTATCACCCTTATATGAAACAATTTACTTCTAGAATCATATCCATCACCAATTTTACCTATCAAACCAATTGTTGTGATCTTAGCCGCATCACCTGAATCATATCCCACGTCTATTGGTCATGTTGTTGTTGCAATTGTTTGCATGCCTTTCCTTTCTTTGAACCATTTCGGTCTCTTCTTTGGGTGAAATTGTCAACAATGGTCATCAGCGTGCCCTTCTTTCTTGCAATGCTTGCAAGAGAGCTTATATTCCTTTCTTGTCGCTGAATTTTCTTTCTTTCCATTCCCCTTTCTTTTGTCCTCTTTCCTTGAAGATGATTCCCCTGACACACCAACTCCTTTTTTCCTTGCTACAATGTATGTTTCTTGAACAGAAACCTCATCAATATTAGTAGGTCCAAACATAAATACAGTGTTACGAATATGTGTAGGTAAACCTCTTGTATAATTCATACGAGTTTCTTGGGTATGTAATAGAATATTTAACATTAATGCCATCTTACAAAATTCATTTGTGCATTCTTGCATTGTTTGTCCCTTTCTTAGTTTAATACTTTTCCATTCAATTAAAGCCTTCTCTTTATAACCCAAAGAATAAAATTGCTTTCTAAGTGCAAAAAAAAATCTTGCCATATTGGAAATACATTACCAACATGTTGTGTTGCATTTTGCAACTTACTCTGCCACCATATGAGTGTTGTGCCTACAAGACGAAACGATGTCAACTTGATTTGAGTTGCCTCATCTTTGATTTGTTGCACACTGCAATAAACTTCCATCGATCTGGCCCAGTTATCAATCCTCTCAGCATTGACTTCACCATCATACATGGGCAATTCAAATTTCACATCAAGCTTAAGTAAAGGCATATCATGTTTATGTTTATGGGAATGTTTTCTTGCGGTGGATTTTGAACTTGGACTTGAAGAAGAAGAAGTTGATGGAGAAGAAGGAGGTAAAGGAGGAGGTTTAGGAGGATCCTCTCCTTCTTCACTTTTTTCTTATTTTGAATATTCCCCTTGGAAAGGCTTCTTCCATTCCAAGTAATCCTCATATAACACCTTCACCATCTCAGACGTGGCGAATAAAGTCTTTTGCAACTCTATCTCATACTGAGACATGCCTTCTTCTAATGCCATCTCCTCACTTTGAGAAGTCCTCTTTCTTGATCCAGTCTCAGGATCCCCTTCTACAAGCTCACCTTCACCATGACTCATCTTTTCCCTGGTAATCATGCAAACTCAAAAACCAATCGTCAACCTGCTCTAATACCACTTGATCTGAAATTAATCTTTAAAGACTTGGCTAAGTTTTAAGCATGAGTTCATTTACCAATTAGGATTTGATGAAAGAAGAAGAAATTAATGAGATATTATAGCAGCCATAATAAGAAATGCATATCATAATTTAAGCATAAAGAAGATCAAACCATAATAGAAAAGTTCTTAACGGAGTTCAGCAAGATTGCCTTCGTCTCCGAGCCTTTGTCTCAGTGGGTGAGGATTTATTATTTTTCTTAAATGCTTCAAAAGCACATCTTAAAAGTGTCAAAAGGATTACAAACTAGTATGGTTGTGTTCTTATCGACCTCAAGAATCCAACACAACTAACGACACTGAAAACGGTTGAGCGTAGCTCCCGAAATTGGTCTGCAAAGTTCCCCTCCTCAATGGCTTCCCTGCATAAAAATGGATTTGGCTTTCAAATTCCTCAGCATTTCTCTTGTTCTGAATCTCTCTAATGCTACTAAGAACCCTTGTTTTATATATATGTGGAGTTGGTATCATCCTCCCAACTTCCTCCCAATATATGTCCTCAAATCAGGCTCCATATCCCCCAATAATGGCTAAAATCCATTAAAAACAGGTTGAAAATAACCAAAATATCATATTACATGGTCAAAAAAAAAATGGAAAAAATGCAGGTGCAACCTCCTTTACTCTGGCTCTTGGCCATATGGGAGGCACCATATGCTCTTGGGATAGAAGTTGGCGTGTTGGCCCCTTGATTCCTAGCCCTTGGTCGTTGAAATGGCCCATGTGGCCTGACCCTTAAGCTCCATGCGCCCAAACAGTTGCTAGCTCCTGGTTCTTATCCCTCTGGTCGTGTGGGGTGCCATATGGACCTACGTTGGCCCCCATCGATCGGGGATTAGCCCACAAATCCATGCCACCAACAACTTAAATACAATTTTGTTTGTTAGGCTTAACAAGTCACACCATAGCCCATATGGTTAGCGCGGAGAGGTTAGCCCATTGGCGATGTTGGAGGTTAGGGTTCGAAACTCATGGAGTGCCCAAAAAAAATTTGCCTTAGCCAACATTGGAAAAATCTGGTGTGTCACATGGCACCCTCTGATTGGGCCATGTGTTACCCCATGATTCATACGTATGGTACAGTCATCGTACAATCAGCATCCAGTCAACGCATAGTCAGCTGCCACATCACCGTCGTACATCCCAGTCAGTTGCCACATCATCATCCATACAGCCCAGTCACCCTGCCACATTAGCATTCGTACAGCCCAGACACCCTTCTATTTCATCATCTGTACAACCACCTTTCATCCATACTGCCATGTGTTAGCCTGTCATTGGGCCACGTCATGTACGAACTGCCACATGTCATCCATATAGTGCCTCGTGTCAATTCCATACTAGTCCAACTCAGCCCGAAAAATGCCAAAATCAAGTGACATGTGTCACCTCCTGGTGATGCCACATCAGCATGATGATTTCATGTTGACGTTACATGTCGTACTGCTGACGTCAGCAGTACGACCTATCGACTTTGACCAATTTGACTTTTTGCATGTTTGGGAATTCGGTCAGAACGTGATATCTTTCGCATACGATGTCCATTTGAGAAAAAAAATATATGGTCAGAATCAGCTTGACAAACTGGATGAAATGGTGTTGGTTTAGTCTAGTTCCAAGAACTTTGATTTTTAGGCCTTCCTGGAATCATTTTGGATCATCTGTATATACAATCTTTCTTGGAAGATTTTTCAAGGTCTTCTCTTTAGCATTCACCCTTTGCTTTCATCGTAGAACCATACAAAGAATCTTCCAACATATCGGAGAGGAGTACGACCTCTATAAAATTATAGGGTGGTTTTATCCTCATGAGATTGTTGTTTGGATCTTGACAGATATGAACATCAACAAAGCTTTGTTGTCTAAGGAGGTGAGGAGGAAATCCAGTATAGAAACCTCCACACCAGAAGCAATGGTGGTTAGAGGTCAATCTAGAGAAAGAGAGGATAAATTGAGAGGTACATCTAGATCTAATTCAAAGGGCAAGAAGAGTAAGCTAAAATGTTAGTAATGCGGTAAATCAGGGTGTCTCAAGAAATAATGTTGGAAGAGACAAGAAATCAAGGAAGACTCTGATAACAAAGCAAATCCAATTGAGTCAATTTCATGCATGGTTAATGAAGTTTTATCCATTTTTAATGTCTCGCATTATCATGAAGAATGGTTACTAGATTACGGTGCTTCACATCACATGTGTCCCCATAGGAGTTGGTTTTCCTCTTATCAAGTTGTTGATGGTGGTATTGTTCTCATGGGAAACAATGTTCCTTGTAAGATTGTTTGGGTTGGGAGCATTAAGATTAAAATGTTTGATGGTATTGTTAGAACACTTTCAGAGGTTAGACATTTACTTCAACTTAAAAAGAACTTAATTTCTTTGGGAGTTTTGGATTCTAGGGTTGCATGTTTACATGTCAAGGTGGAGCACTAAAAGTGTCCAAGGGCATCTTGGTGGTTATGAAGGATACAAAGATTGGAAACATTTACCAACTAGAAGGAAGAACTCAAGTGAATGAAGTAGTGATGGCATCAAAGGAAGCAAATGGACATGTTTGTTTATGGCATCAATGATTGGGTCATATGAGTGAGAAAGATCTAAATGTATTGATAAACCACAAGTTACTTCTAGATTTGAAATCCTTGAATTTGAATTTCTGTAAACATTGTTTTTTTTGGAAGCAGTGTAGACAGAAGTTTAAAGCATGCAGTCATATAAGTAAAGGTGTTCTTGATCATATTCATTCAGATGTGTGGGGGCCATCCCCTACAGTTTCTTTTGTAGGATCATCATATTTTGTAACATTTATGGATGATTACTCTAGAAAGGTGTGGATTTATGTTATAAAGAGAAAAA
>JZKD02S0862855.1:75404-105368 GCA_000966675.3 Picea glauca
TACAATGTTTTTAGGTATTCCGTAGATACCAAAACCCTAATCCCTTAATCCGGGATTAATTTACAAATCAGCTAAAAATAGCAAAATCCGCTAAAAATAGCAAAAAACCGCACACGGCAGAGCCACAGGTGAAGGGATCGTCAGACGCAGTCGTCGTATCTGACGCACCCACACACACACACATGCAAAGAATATAACACATACCCAACACTAATTTGGGTAATTACACAGTCATACTTGTAAACCACGAAGATGTACATATATGAAGATATGTTGGTGCTGAAAAACCGTGTTGAAACATCTGGTTGAAACATGTTGCATGCACGAAGAAGACTATGAAGAATTAATAAGAATGAATGTAGATATGTTTGTGCTAAAACACTATGATGAAACATCGTGTTGAAACACGCAAGGAGAATACTATGGTCCATGGCCCCACCAATTCCATCATATCTAGCTGGAAGAGTTACTCCACCATTTTCATATGTGGTCATCAATAATAAGTATCTATTAATGGAAGGTACTGATAAGTTGAACGTAATCGCCACCTCAGATAATAGATTTTTCTTGCCAACATTCGTCGGTCACTGGTCAGTGCCCGCATGTACGTGTATGTGGTTTATAGCCTACAAGTATGACTGGTCTCTGTGACATGTGTTTGACATGATACTGTGAAATAATGATTGTTCCATGTCCTTCCACATCACCAACAGACGGCCAATACCATCATTTCAAGTTGGGGGGTATCCCATCATCCCTGAATAAATTAACCAACCATCTCCATAAACATTCAATCAACATGGTTGTCAGGTTGATTTTTCCCACGAAATTCGAATCACCACCACCTTTCCAAAAATACCAACAAATATCCTTCCATTGTTCCTGTGTGCTCATGTATGTTGAAGCTCATGGGTCTGTGTTGGTAATTTTGAACCTAAAACTCCTTTGCAATACTGTAACAACTAATTACGCATAAGAACATTCATCATGGGAGCATTTGCAGTCTGTCGTGAACCAGTAACCCTCAACGCCTTGTGTCAGCGCCCAGAAGTCTACAGAATATTTGAAGACACAGGGTGGGTAGCATATTTCGAGCGGTTGGACAGGTTTGACAGTGATATTGCCCTAGAATTTTCCCATAATTTAACAGGAACCCATTCGCATGTTAGAGGTTTGGATATTAGTGTAACAGAGGTGGTTATATCCTCTATTACGGTGCTTCCCAGCACTAGCATAAAATAGTTTGGACGAAGGACAACCATTCCTAATGCAATGACCAATTTCTTGGAGGAGGGAGAGCAAGTGTAGCCTAGAGGACATGGCACAGCAATAGAGTCTTTACCTCATGTTAGCACCATAATTTTCATAGCTAGAGTTAGGGGTTTGTCCAAAGTTTTCAAAGTCATGACATGATCTTGGGAAAATCAAGGCATTCCTAGATGATTCATAGGTTAGGACGAATATCATGTCAAAAGGTATTATGGTTCATCATCACCTTTCATGAGGTTAGAGAAGGAACAATCATGACACTCCATGTCATTGGTATCATTGCAAACTTCAAAATCATACTCATGGTGCAAGTTTGTTGTGCAAAGGATTTTGTTGTGTTCATTTGTTGCGCGATGCGCAGAGGATTTCATCACGCAAAGGATTTCGTCATGCAGAGGATGATGTCGCGCAGAGGATGTTGTCACGCAAAGGATTTTTTCACACAGAGGATGTTGTCATGTATAGGATGTTGTCATGCATAGGATTTTTTCACGCAAAGGATGTTGTCACGCATAGGATTTTCCTGCGCACAGGCTACAAGGCGCGTTGTGCAAATGACTAGTTTAGCAGTCAACTTCAAGATCACTTTTTGACCAACTGGAGAGGAATTTTGAACCCCGAGATATTTTCATCGAGGACAAACCAAGTAATAAAAACCTCTCTCATATTTGAAAAATGTTTCATATTTTTGGAGATTCGAAGGAATCTTTGAGCCCTATTTTTCAGTTTTCATGATTTCATGTCTGAGACATGTATTTGTGACACATATTCCTGCCATCTCCAGATGAATTTCAAGAAACCAAAAGAGGTTTTTTTTTATAACAAGTTTACCTACAAAAACCTCTCTCAGTTTTGAAAAATGTATTTTTATTCGGGAGATATGATGCCTTCTTGGACCCCTATTTTCCCAGTCTCTTGCACAATCTGTTGGGTTTTTGTTGTAGGTTATTGTTGCATAGTAGACTTGTTGTGCAAGGGTGACAGAGTGTCCAACAATGCAAATGATGACTCATCACAACCATATGGTCTAATTTTGATCATGATCAATGATTGTAAAGAATATTTCGGTTACGATTATGATTTGGCAAAGTCGGGTTTTCTATTTTTAGTAAATTCGTTGAAGTTATTGTTCTCTTTCAAAGAAATTGGATCCATGATTCTAGGAGGGAGTAGTTCGAGCCTAACAGCCAAGGGTGACATTAGTTTTCTATATATGGGGATCATTTTCATGTAAACGGGGTTGGGACTGGCAGGAGAGAGGCCTTCCTTTGTAACTGGAAAACTCTGTAATTTCTCATGAATTTTAATACAAGCAAAGAATGTTTTGATAGCAAAGATTCATCACGGTGTCCCCTTTCAGTGTGTTTTCCCCAGTTCAAATTCATTTCACTTATGTTATTTCTTCTAAGCATAGCTAAGAGTAAATGATCGAAATTCATACTTAATAGATTCTCCCTTCATATAGTTAATGATGGTGTCATGTTTTAATGATTGCAGGTCCAAAATTCACCCTTTGTTAGGTCTTTGTTCATTATAGTTAGACTTTATGTTATTTCTTCTAAAGTTGCAATTGAGAATTCATCCTTATTAGATGATCTCATTTGTAATGGGATTTTCTTATTTATGTATTGTCATCATCTGAATATTATTTATTGTTGAAAAGGTGTGCTTATTTTTCCTTTGTTCCCTCAGGAATACGTAGTTGTGTTAATCTTCACATATATCTCAGAAGTTGACTCCATTTCCCAATGGTTTCTTCCTCAAACTTTCTCTACCAACCCTTTTAAAACAAAAACAAACTTGTCCTATTGCAGAATTTGACCTCTGTGCATTTATTGATGAATCCTTTGAGTTATTACCAGTCATTAGACATCTGAGAGAGCCCTCTTTGGTTGTATAGGTCAGAATACAACCTAAAGTTGGTTGAAATAGTTACCTTGGGGTTTTCTTCGATACAACCCAAAGAAAATTTCGAGTGTTAACATTTTGGCGTCGTTCTCGGGGACGATTGTTATTATTTTCCTCAAGAAGAATGACATTGTTTTAGTTCTAAGGTCTGAGAGAAGCAGACACTTAGGCACATATTGGTTGTATTTCTTCTCTGGCAACTCCACACATCAGAAAATCAGTTTGAAGTTGATTCCATTGGCATAAGAATCCAGAGCTAAACTTTTCATGGCGACTTCATTGTTCAAAGAGCTCGAGGTATGAAGAGTTTCTTGGCTTCAGAATGGCAAGCTTGGCTTTCAATCTGGGTACTTCATCAAACAAAACAATGAGGTTGGTGGCAAACCTTATTTCTCTTCAAAATTTCAGAAATTGGATCGATATGTCTTCTAAGCATTATTGGTGTGGAGATATTCGTTCTTCATTATTATCTTATTTGGATTCCTGTCATATATTTAATCAATAAGATAAGTTAGAATGTTTAAAGAAGTTTATTATGGAACTTGAGATAGAACAAGAAACGCAAAGGATATCCCAAGATTCATCTCCTTTTGAAGAATTTTCTGGCCAACAACAAGAACAGTATGAATTAAAGACAGATGAAGCATTATTAACTCATTCAGAACAATATAAAAGAGGGTATGAGGTGGCAATGGCTCATTGTTACAAGCATTATGATATCAATCTCGAGGTTAGTAGTCCAATGTTCATCCTACCAATAGAAAATGAATCTTCAGTCAGTAAACAATCCTCGTATTGAAATAAAGATGTTGTTCAAAAAAAAAATTATGACATAGACAATGTGAACAGTCAAAAAGAACCATTTAAAGATGATCTCATTGTTGGTCATAAAGAAGTGATAGTTGTTTCTTCTCTCAATGATCCTTTTGCAGCTCTACTGAAATCTTCAATCGAAATGAGCTATGTAATATTTGAACATGAGGACAGTTTCAGATGGTGGAATGACTTGTCATATTAAAGTTTTGACTTTATGACTGGAGGAGCTGAAAGCAAGCTGCAGTCAAGAAACCTTTTGCTTGATTGTCTTCATTGGAAATATGAGATTACTTGATTTGGCATTTGTTCTTAGTAAATTAGGGTAGGTAGGAGTATGAATAAGCTTGGTTCTACGAGTATTTCTTTCAGCAATCTGCAGTTTTCATTTTCAGCTTAGTTTCCAGATTTTAGTTTGGAGCATATACAGTTTTGAGTTTTCAACGGATATAGGTAACAGGTCAGAGCAGAGTTTTCAATGGTTCAGGAACATCCTAATGGATAAGGAACCTAGTCTATTGTTATTTGCTACCTCGCAGGGAGGATAGCATCCCCATTGGAGCCAGTTGTTAGCACCATAATTTTCATAGCTAGATTTAGAGGTTTGTCCAAAGTTTTCAAAGTCACGACATGATCTTGGAAAAATCAAGGCATTCCTAGACGAGTCATAGGTTAGGGTGAATATCATGTCAAAAGGTATTATGGTTCATCATTACCTTTCATGAGGTTAGAGAAGGAACAATCATGACATTTCATGTCATAGGTATCATTGCAAACTTCAAAAGCATACTCATGGTGCAAGTTTGTTGCGCAAAGGATTTTGTTGCGTTCATTTGTTGTACAATGCACAGAAGATTTCATCGCACAGAGGATTTCATCGCGCAGAGGATGATGTCACGCAGAGGATGTTGTCGTGCATAGGATGATGTCACGCAGAGGATGTTGTCGCGTAGAGGATGTTGTCACTCGGAGGATGCTATCACGCAGAGGATGTTGTCACACAGAGGATGTTGTCACGCAGAGGATGTTGTCACGCAGAGGCTTTTGTCGCACATAGGATGTTGTCATGCAGAGGATGATTGCGTGCATGGGATGTTTTTGTTCATAGGATTTTCCTACGCTTCTGCTATAATGATCGCTGCGCAAGTTGCTGGTTTATTGTTTCAATTCAAGATCCCTTTCTGACCAACTTGAGAGTAATTTTTTAAATCCCCAAGGGGTTTTTGTCGAGGAAAAACCAAATAATAAAAAACTCTCTCATATTTGAAAAATGTTTCATATTTTTGGATATTTGAAGGAATCTTTGAGCCCTATTTTTCAGTTTTCATGATTTCCTTTCCGAGACATGTTTTTGCATCACTTATTCCTACCATATGGATACAGATTTCAAGAAAATGAGAGAGGTTTTTCTTTATAACGATCTTACCTACAAAAACCTCTCTCAATTTTGAAAAATATATTTTTACTAGGGAGATATGATGTTATATTTGAACCTTATTTTTCTAGTTTGTTGCGCAATCTGTTGCATTTTTGTTGTAGGTTATTGTTGCATAGCAGACTTGTTGTGCAAGGGTGACAGAGTGTCCAGCAGTGCACATGATGACTCATCGCAACCATATGGTTGAATTTTGATCATGATCAATGATTGTAAAGAATATTTCGGTTACGATTATGATTTGACAAATTCGGATTTTCTGTTTTACGTAAATCCATTGAAGTTATATTTCTCTTTCAAAGAAATTTGATCCATGATTCTAGGAGGGAGTAGTTCGCGCCTAGCATCCAAGGGTGACATTAGTTTTCTATATATGGATATCATTTTCATGTAAGCGGGGTTGGGACTAGTGGGAGAGAGGCCTTCCTTTGTAGCTGGAAAACTCTGGAATTTATCATGAATTTTAATACAAGCAAAGAATGTTTTGATAGAAGAGATTCATCATAGTGTCCCCTTGTAGTGTGTTTTCCCCAGTTCACATTCATTTCACTTTTATTCTTTATTCTAAGCATAGCTAAGAGTAAATGATCAGAATTCATCCTTAATAGATTCTCCCTTCATATAGTTAATGTTGGTGTCATGTTTTAATGATTGCAGGTCCAGAATTCACCCTTTGTTAGGTGTTATGTTCATTGTAGTCAGCCTTTATGTTATTTCTTATAAAGTTTCAATTGAGAATTCATCCTTATTAGATGTTCTCATTCGTAATGGGCTTTTTCTTATTTATGTCTTTCCATCAACTGAATACTATTTATTGTTGAAAAGGTGTGCTTATTTTGCCTATGTTCCCTCGGGAATTCGTAGTTATGTTAATATTCACATATATCTCAGAAGTTGACTCCAATTCCCAATGGTTTATTCCTCAAGATTGCCCTACCAACCCTTTTAAAACAAAAAAAAAAACGTTTCCTATTGAAGAATCTAACCTCTAGGACTAATCAGAAGATAGGAAGAGTTGGTTGAGGCAACACAGAGAAAGAAAACCACTGCCACACAAGAACTAGTGCCTAAGGAAGAAGAAAAGTAGACTGCTAAAACACCTGAGAATGCCACTGTAACACAAGAACTAGTGGTACCTTATTTAAATATGTAGTCTAAAAAGGATATACAATAAGTTGTCACTATAACACAAGAACTAGTGATGGCTAAGACTGTTGAACCAGCCCAGCCTGAGAGTACCATTGCTACACAAGAACCATTGGTAGCTAATTTAAATCAACAATCTGATGAGGCCACGGAAGAAGCAACTATCACACAAGAACCAATGGTTGAGGAAGAGAAATTACCACAGCCAGATAAAGTCATTGTTACACAAGAACCAGTGACACAAGCTCAAATTCCTCTAGAAATCAATAATGAGGATGAACAAGAAGTTGACGATCATGACACAGAAGATAATACTATCTTTTTGCTGGTAGACATTGATAAATGGAAGTAATGGGTTGCCATGTTTGGAGAAGGAATGATCCCTGTGCCAGCCCACAGAAAGGAAATACAGGACCTAAGGGAGAAATACATTGAATTTTTTATGTCTCGGAAATTTAAATGGGAAGAAATGAAGAAGGAATTGGGACAGTTGAAGAAGTTGCAAGCTAAGTGCCATATTCTGCAACAGGATAAAAATCAAATGTATTTGTTAGCAGAAGAGTTGTTGAGTTGTAGAATCCCTTCTCCCTCATACCCAGTCTTACTTCATGAACAATTAACTCTTTTTAAGTTTAAAGCTATTAAGGAAGGAAGGCCTTACAAAATGATTAGTGCCTCTGAGTTTTTAGAAAAAAATTCCCAGAGTGATTTCTCAGATCATGATTTCTTGTGTGAGCTTTATTTGCATGAACAGACCTACATGTTGGATATAAAAATAAATCATGTTCCCTATGTAGGAAATGTGCAGTTGAGAGCTTTCACTTATTTTGTGAACAATCAGGAAAAATGGTGGAATGCCTTCCACACAATCCAGAAGAATGAAGGAGAAGCAAAATTATGGATTAGGGGTGAACCTCGTACTCATGTTTCTATTTTTAATATACATCGACATCTACTTTCTTCATCTTACAGGACTAAAAAAGTGACAGACCTTCAAAGGTTTTTCATAGATTCTTGTGTTAAAACAATTAATGACCAGAAATTGTTTGCACTGGAAGGTAGTAGATTTAGATGGGAAACATCCTCTCTGGCCTTGAGGACCAAGGATCCCTAGAGTCATGACAATTTTACCTAAGATATGTCTCGGGTTCCTAGCTATATTGAGTGCATTCAGACTTGTGGTCCACAGTGGTTGGGGCTTAAATTTCATTTCCCTCTTATTTGGTTTCCAACAAAGAAGTATCATCATAAGTACAAATTGACTAATAAGACTGAAAGGGAATGTTGGGAAGAAGTGATTTATTCTAGGGGCTACAGGAATTTATAAGAGAATGTTGCATCATCCTACAATATTTCTAATTTTCATTCGAAAAGTTCATGTCCCGACTCGGACTCTGATTCTGAGTGAGTGAACTTTGAAGTTGCATGGGGACATGCAATGGTGCAGTTGGGGGGAGATGTTGGGTGCTAGTCCTTGTTTTTCCATTGAGCACTAGAGAATTAACATTGTATATGACAATTTAATCTCTTAATAAGAAGTGGCAATGTTTAACGGAATTTCGGTTAGTGATTAATTCTTTTTACTGTGCTTGATTGCCTTTGAAATAACCAGACTAGATTACAAATCATTTCAATGATTCATAAAAAAATTATTGAGAAGCTACATGTAAAGTTTTTTTATTCATGACATTAAAATTATAAATGCATTAGAGGAATGTTGATCTCATTGGCAATAGATGTCCTACGATGACTTTGTAGGAATCTAGTAGGCTGGTACATAGACCATTTTTCTCTTCGCTTAGCAACTCATGGCTCATTCCTTTTATGAATACCAACATGTCTTCTGAAAGAAAATATAAATAAACATAATATATTCTAAATAAATCAATCAAGCTACTACAAATGGCTCAAGCTTCAGTCAAGCATCAAATGAGAACTAGAATCATTCAAGGGACTAACACAATATTTAATCAAAATAAAACCAAACTTCCAAAGTTGAAAAAATGGTCCAATTGCAAACAACAAACAAACCATTAAAATTTGCCAATATATCAAAGTTACAAATCCAATAAGTTTCATGCACTTGAGTCTTGAATGAGCCCATTCTTTCTTAGAAGTTAGTGAAAGTCGTGTTAATTAGTTATTTAGCCTTTAATACTTGGACATTATCTATGTGAAGAGATAAGTCTCAACTTCATCAAATGCCAACTTCATTTCCTATCATAGATAGGAAAAAGAGAATGTATTAATTAACTATCAAACCATCAAACTTAAAATAGCTTGGATCAAATAAATGTAGCTTCAATGTTACACTACTTAATACAAAATATAGAACCTATTTCTACCTTAAATGCAATCTCAAATTTATAGATGGTAATCTTGCTCCCATAAAGAATTACCTTTTTCCAATGTACTCCATAAATATAGGAACAATTAAGTCAATAAACTAACAAGAATCACATCACATGTGTCATTCCATTCATTATTTCTACAACTCCAATCATCAATGGAACAAGTAAGTCAAAATAAGAGTCCCCTCATGTATATTGGTTTAGATAGCATCTTGGGGTATATAAATATCCCAGTCACCCTCATTTTCTATATTATGAACAGGAAATTTCGTAGATGAACTATTATTATGACCCTCCTAAAGATTATCTTCCATATCAAGTTCATTAGAGGAATTTGTTGTTTTGTATTCTCCCCTTCTATCACAATCTGATCGCCAAATAGCTAATGCTCTATCGAATGGAAAATTGTTTATGTCATACTTTGTTACATATAATCTTAAACATGTATCCATATGTTTATCAATCTTCTTCCTCAAATTTTATATCAAGAATGATAGTGCACTAAACATTCTCTCATCCTCCACCAATCCCAAAATCATGGTTTGGCATCAAATCTGCTAATTTGAAATATTCTGACATGTTTTCTTCTAGGTATTGGCTTTAACCTAATTTAGTCCATAATCTTGTTATTGCATCATGTTCTAGAGGTTTCTCCAAACCACAATATTGAGATAACATTATTTGACAAAATATATTGGCTTGTTGATACAACTTTGATGAATCTAATATACCTTCAATCTCTTCTCCTTCTACATTGCGATTCTTGCCAAATTGGTGCACTAAAATTTTCAATTTTGCTAAAAATTCAACTCTTTTAGCCTCTCTATTGTGTTCAGGGTTCCAATATTGAGGGTATACCTCAGACATGGCCCCTAATAATTCATCTCGAGGGAATAGTTCCCTTATCTCTAATGATAGTGATTTTGCAATTTCTATCAAGTTGTGCTTCACTGAAATCACAACATTGTTGAATTGGTCTCTTGACACATGGCACTCTTTAGTGATACGTCCCATATTTCTAACATAATGAAATGTAACCATATACCCGTGCACTGCCATACATAGTATTCCTTTTCCATCAAACTTCAAATAATTTTCAATGTTTTCTATATCAATGATAGTAGTCCAACCTTTAAATGTTGGACCTGTGAAAGACTATGGCATCGTATACAAATTATCCAATTGAAGACGTGCTAATTTTCTTTTATGTATGTATTATGCAATATACATTGTGCGGCTCTGATACATTTTCACAAGGACATTCATTTCATAAAGCATAGGAAGAATTCCAGCCAATGTTAATTATGTATCTATATCAGTTAATCGAAAGAGAAGATGTTGAGCTTTGTCTACACTGAAGCGATGTTCATACATCACCCCTACTAAGGATTGGTACTCACTAAATAGTCTTTGAGATAGTCCATTCAATGAGATCCATCTTGTATCAGCATCTTTTAGTATCTTTTTTCCATATATAACACCCTCATCAAATTGTTGAATCTCTTTAAATCGCTTGGGACTACGACAAAAGTATGCATGAGTTTCACGTACAAGATCTTCAACTTTTGAAGCAAGTGGAAACTTGCTTACTATTTTAAATGCAAGATTCATTCTATGAGAAATACAATGAATACTAATCATAAATGGTGAAGTTGATAGTTGTAGTTTGACATAAAGGCCATTCCTTTGACCTTGTATGATTGTTGCTCCATATGCTCCGACACATACCAACTTTTTCGCAATCACTAAATGATCCATACCACCAATTTCCTTCAAATTCTTGATGACAAGTTCATAAATATTTTGAGTTGTAGAATTCTCCCTCATTTTATGAATCCCAAGTAAATATGAATGCCTAACATGATCAGTAACCATATAAATGTGCATGCAGATCCATGAAGTATTATCAATAGTTGTAACTTCATCCAAAGACAATGAAAAAAACCTAGCATTTGCAATATTCTCTTTCAAATCATCCTTTTCTACTTGAGCTAGATATTTTTCCCATTCCCAACCACTCGTTACTGACCAATGAGAAGATGGAAAATTTGACAGTTCAATAAAAGATATAAAGTTCTTGTAATCTAGAAAATATGTCATTGGACGACCTCTAGGTAAGATGTGAAATACAATGCTTAATTGCATCGTCTTGGATAACAAATTTCTTTCCATCATCTTTCCAAATAGATATGTGATAGTTCCTCCACTTGCCTCGACTTTTATCTTACTGATTAAGTGTTTATTATATTCATATTCATATTTGGCATGACGACATTCCTCATAACATTTTCATTTGATAATAGATTTCTCCTCCCCATTTACAATTTCCTTATCATACACCTTTCCTGCATGCTTCTCTATTGTATCTAACTTCATCTGCAATTTTATTGTCTTTCCAAGTTTCCAACTACATATAATGCATCTAACCTCTCATCTCATGAAGCCTCTTTGTCATTTGTTGGAGGTATTGGTTCAATAAATGGAAATTTTGAGACCCAAACCAATTGGAATTGTCTCCCTATGTCCCATTGGCCTTTTTTCCTTTTCTATGATTGTGAATGGTTTGTGTTGCCTTCCAAGGATAAACCTTCAACATTGTTATTGTCAATTTCTGGTGAAAGCATCTCAATTTGATCACTATAGGAACCTATTTCATCATCTATTACATGGATATTAGATGCATTCTCAGAAGAGTTGACATCTCCTTGACTTTCATTGATGGTGTAATGTTCCCAAGCCAATTTTTTCACTCGGGGACACTAGCTAACCACTCAACTAATTGTTTTATTGTTGTGTATGCAGGTTGGCCACTGATATTTCGGCCTTAGGGTTTAATTCAGTTATTCAGACACAGTTTATTCAAGATACAATCAATACATGAAAGATCTCAACAATACACAAGATGTGGAACCACAAAGCATAGATCTCACCTTTAATTATGACAAAGCAAGAACATGATACAATATAGAAGAAGATCTATAATAATCATCAGATGGATCCAAGATAGAAGATATGAGCTGCTACAAAATGATCCTGACAATATAAAATAGGCCTCTAAAGTCTGAATACGAGATGAAGATCCCAAATACCAAGAACAAAGGGTACGTCCAACCCACTTAGGTTGTTGGTGCATCCTGCTAGATGACAAAGAGGCCAATATTTCAGCCCAGCTGAAGGAGATATCAAAATGGTGCCAAACTACACCAAAGTGTAGATCGGGGCAAGGGAAACCTCTCATGGAATTCTGAAACTCCAATATCAAGTCTTCCTCCTCCAACCTGCTGAAACCCTAATCCAATCTGCACCCTCCTAAAACCTTGAAGTGACCAACAATTCGGCCTGGCTGAAGGAGACCTCCAAATCTTCTGAAACTCTCTAGGATGATAGATCAGGGTGCCACAAACCCCTAGAAGAAGTTTCAAGATCAGATATGGGTAGAACCCCCTAGATCTGAGAATCCTTGAATCACCAAAACGTCCTCCTTGCCTCAAATCCATCCCAATCTGTAGCTAATGATCTGGCCATAGTAACTCCTCAAGAATACTTCCAAAATGATGAGCAAGGTCCTGCAAACAAAACCCAACTACTAGAATCTCCCAAGGCTCTATCAATAAGTTGAATCGAACTCCTCCTCAAGCAATGGTGCGCCCCTGCTGGAAAACCCTAACTGGTACGGCCCTGCTGCTCTCATGAATCGATGAAGGAACCTATGATGAATGTAGAATGGTGTGGGTGGAGTATTTCATCCCCGAGACCAAGCTTGGAACAAGTGAGTGGAATATTTCACCATTGAGTTGCTCTTTAGGGTTTGTAAACTCAAAACCCTCAAAACTGTGTGCTCAACAACTCAACAAGCAAAATACCAAATATCCAAGATGAAATGAGAGGTGCGCCCTAGCCTTTATTTTATACCTCTATTATGTTTTCCTATTGAGTTAGTTTAACCCCTAGGTTCAAATCCTAACTCAACCTCTAGGTTCTAATTCTTCATTGAGTTACTTTTTCCCTTTTTCCCTTTTTCCCTTTTTCCTAAGTCAACTTCAAAATATAACATTAGTTTGGTTGACTTTTCCCCATTTTGTGTGAGACTATGGTCTAGTGGGGATGCCTAGACCACTAAGTCTTCCCAGACCTCTGCATCAAGAGGTGGGGGACATTACAGTCTCCCCTGCTAGAAATTTCTTATCCTCAAGCAATTTCAAACCTGTCTCCCGAACCACTTGTTCATTCTCCCACGTGGCATCCTCAATGGGTAAATATTTCCATTTGATTAGTTACTCTTTGATGCTTCTCTTCCTGATCTTCTTCTCCTGAACCTCCAATATCTCCTCTGGAATCAGAACCAGTTGCCCCTCTTCATCTAGAGGTGGCAGCACCTCAAGGGGCGTGATGTGTTGGTCGATGGCCCTCTTCAGGCAAGACACATGGAAGACATTATGTATCCTACTACCCTGTGGGAGTTCCAACTCATAAGCTAGGGCCCCTACCTTCCTCTTGATCTTGTAGGGCCCAAAGAAACGTGGTTGCATCTTCTATGCTTCGCTTCTTTCTATAGAAGCATGTATGTATGGTTGGAGCCTTAGGTAAACTAAGTCACCAACCTCAAAAGTATGCTCAACTCTATGTTTATCTACTTGGACCTTCCATTGGTTATGTGCCCCTGTAAATGATCCTTCAACTCCCTGAGGATGTCCTGACTCTGTTGTCCCCAATATTGTACCATCGGGGCCCTGTTGTCACCAAAAGCAATCTCCACGAAAGAGAGTGGATCATAGTTGTACAATGCCATGAATGGGGTCATGTTGATGGACATGTGATGGGTGGTGTTGTAGCAATATTCCCCCAAATGTAGCCATCTGACCCATGCCTTCTGCTGCCCTGCCACATAATTCTTGATATAGCCTTCCACCCATTTGTTGACTATTTCAATTTTTATGTCCGTCTAAGGATGATAGCTAGTACTAGGAGTCAAGGTCGTAACAACTAGCCTGAATAACTCCTGCCAGAATGTACTCATGAATTTGTTATCCCTTTCATAGACAATGGTTTTGGGTAGGCCGTGCAGTCTGAATATCTCCCTGAAGAATAATTCAGCCACCTGTGTTGCACTGAAGTTTGTAGCAATGGAGAAGAAGTGTGCAAATTTCGTCAACCTGTCCACCACTACGAAAATGCAGTTGTTCCCTTGCGCCTTTGGCAACCCTATGATGAAATCCATGAATATTCTTTCCCACTTGTGCTCTAGGATGGGTAGGGGTTGCAGTAGTCCTTTCGGGTGAGTTTTCTCATCCTTATTCTCCTGGAAAGTAGTACACTCCTTGACGTGATTCATCACATCCTCCTTGAGGCCCTTCCATGAGAACCTCTCTCTCACCTGCCTGTATGTCTTGCCAATCCCTTGGTGACCTGCCATTGGTGACTCATGACATGCCTACAACACTTTGGCCTTGAAGGTCGATTCGGGAACCAAAAATATTCGACCCTTGTAATAGATGAGGCCATCAATGACCCTGAAGGTATCATCTTGTATTTTCTCATCCATTACCTAACAAGTGAACTAATTCTCATAATATTCCATCACCAAGTGGTCCTTCCTATCAGTAGATACATCTGTCATGGCATAAATGGATGGCCTTCTGGACAATGCATCTACCACCACGTTGTTCTTCCCTTTGATGAATTCAATGTCAAATTCATAGGCCTGTATTCTGCTTACCCATTTCTGATGCCTTTCATTTAAATCCTTCTTCTCTAATAGATACTTAAGACTGTTATGATCTGATTTCACCACAAACCGTGCACCTACTAGGTATTGTCTGAATTTGTCCAGAGCGTGCATGATGGCTAGCATCTCTTTGTCATAAATGTTGTAAAGTAACTCAGGTCCCCTAAGTCTTCATCTCTCATAGGCAAGAGGGTGCCTATGTTGTATCAGTACAGCCCCAATACCTTCTCCCGGGGCATCACACTCCAAGGTGAAATGTTGGCCGAAATCTAGTAGGGCTAAAACTGGGCATGTGCTCATCACCTTTTTCATCTTGTCGAATGTAATGTGGGCCTCCTCACTCCATTTGAAAGCTCCTTTCTTGGTCAGGTCAGTCAAGGGTGCACAAATCTGAGAGAACCCCTTGACAAACTACTTGTAGTAAGTGCACATACCTAGGAATTCCCTCAATTCTATAAGGGTCTTAGGTTTAGGCCACTCCATTATGGCTTGAATTTTTTCCTGATGTACCTATACCCCCTTTGCTCTGATGATGTATCCCAAGTAAAGAACCTTCGTCATTCAAAACTCAAATTTGGACTCCTTAGCATACAATGATTCCTTCTCCATGATAGACAGAATTTGATCCACCTATCGAAGGTGTTCCTCCCACATCTTGCTATAAATGAGCAAGTCATCAAAAAACACCAAGAGATGTGTCCTCAACTATTTGTTGAAGACATGGTTCATACAAGATTGGAATGTGGCTGGGGGATTGGTTAGCCCGAAGGGCATAACTAAGAACTCATAGTGACCATAATGACACCTGAAAGCATTTTTTGGGATGTCCTCCTCCCTCATTTTGATTTGATGGTAGCCGGAACGTAGGTCAATTTTTGTGAAATAGATAGCCCCATGCAGTTCGTCCAGTAGCTCATCAATCCTTGATATGGGATACCTATTTTTTATTGTTTTCTTATTTAATGCCCTGAAGTCAATTCACATGCACATGGTTCCATCCTTCTTCTTGACCAACACCACTGAAGAAGCAAAAGGGATGGAACTCGGCCTGATGTGCCCCATATCCAAGAGCTCTTCGATTGCCTTCTCTATCTCGTCTTTATACTTCTTTGGATGTCTGTACGGTGTGGTGATGATTGGTTTTTCTCCTGCCTCCAACTCAATGATGTGCTCAAATCCCCTGTCTAGTGGCACCCCTGGTGGGATAGGTCCAAACACTTTGTTGTGTTTGTCAACGATTTCTTAGATTCCTGGTGTGTAAGGAACCTTGCCATGCTCATCCACACATGCCAAAATTCTACATTCATCTACATATACTATCTCTTATCTCCTGAAGATGACCTCCATCCTCTTGGTCGTAACTACCTTGGTTGAGTTACCTGTCATGCCTCGGAGCACTACCTTTCGTCCACCCTCCTGTGTGAAAGACATCTCCATGGTCTTGTAGTTGGTGGTAATAGGCCCCAACGTACTAAGCCACTGAACTCCAAGGATTATGTTTGTCTCTGGAAGATCCATCACATAGACATCTTGTACCAACTCATGCCTACCCATTGTAAGCTTCATGCCTAAAATGTACCTATCACAAGACATGGTGCTCCCACCTGCTACCTCCACCTTGAATCCTTCAAATTCAACCGTGGGTATATGCCTCCTATGTAACAATGTTGAGTCAATGAAGTTGTGAGAATCTCCCCCATCAATCAATACTGAAACCTTTTTCCCCTGCAAGACTCCTCTCATCCTAAAAGTGTTGTACTTGGGCACTACACTAATGGATGCCATGGTGGATTTCTCCTCATCTGTACTGTCATGACCTTTGGTCTCCTCCTCTGTCGTCTCTGTGGTGTCTGCCTCCATGTTATGGATATGGCTAAAATCCTCCCCCTCCTCATTTTCTGAAGTTGCATCTATGTAGTGTACTTGGCCATGGCCCATGCATTTGCGTGATGAGTTCCATGGCTCTTTGCAAGTGTAGAAAAGTTGCTTCCTCCTCAATTCCCTTCTGGTGTTCTCATCCAACCTGCCTCTACCCCTGTCAAAACCCCTTGGGTTACGTCCTCCTGGGTTCATTGGAGGTCTTTGATCTCTTCCTCATGTGTTAAGAGGTGGTATAGGCACAAATTTCAGTTTGGAAGCTGGTCCTAGGTCTATCATCCTCCAAATAGCATCATGTAGGTTAGTAGGCTTAAAATCCTTTACCCAACCCTTCAAGGTTTCCATCATCCCCTAAATGAAGAGCATCATGAGTCTGGTCAGTGATACATCCTACACCATGACTGACAGCCTCTGGAATTCCTCAATGTACACCTCTAGTGCTCATGTCTGTCTAAGCTGTGTGAGCTCCCGGAAATGAAACTCAGGATCCCCCTAATCAAACATGTCAATGAGTCTCTGAGTGAACTCTGTGTATGCCACTATTTGATTGTGACCTAGTGTGGTCAGTCCATGATACCACCAATCATGAGCTTTGCCATCCAAGTACGTGGTGGAAAATTTAATGGCTTACATCTCCCTCATGGGATTAAGCTGTAGATAAGTGTCCAGCTTTTCTACCCATGCATGTGTTGTCATCTTGGTCATACCATCAAAGTAGGGAATCTCCATATTCCCGGCTCTGCATTCAAACTCATAATTGCTCCTATGGTTCAGACTAGGCTTGTTTCTGAATTTGAGTTGACAGTATTGATCCAGGGACATCTGCCTCTGAATAATTATATCCAAATCATTGTACTCCCTGGTACACCATTCCATCTACTCAACAAATTCATCCACCTGTTCATGTTGTGCCTGTTCATCTGTGAACGTGGGTAAGTATGGTCTAGGGGTAGCCCTTCTACCTATCTGTCCATGGGGTGTGCCTCCCCCATTGCTTCCCTCATACTGATGATAGGGAATATGTTATGGATTATACATGTTTCCACCGTGTGATCCACCAGTCCCCTTATTGTCATACATCTTTGGCCCTTTCTCTTTGTGAGTCATATGCATCAACATATTGGTTATCCTAGTCTGGTTCTCATTGACCTTCCTTAGATTCTCATCTACCTTCCATAGGGTTTTAGTGATTTCGGTTTGTCCCTTACGGTTTGCCTCATAGTTCTCCTGTAAGTGGTTAATTAGGGTACTTTATGTCTGGTTTATGGTTTTATGGAACTCATGTGCTAAGAAAGCCAAGCCATGTGGCTCACGGTCGTCCCCTGAGCCCTCCATTTCATCTTCTGTTTCATTAGTCTGCTTCTTCCTTCGGCCCATATAAATACTATTGTACCTCTGCATGCGCTAATCCTCACAGGATGGGAGGATCAGAGCTCCGATACCACTGTAATGTTCCCAAGCCAATTTTTTCACTTGGGGACACTAGCTAACCACTCAACTAACTATTTTACTATTGTGTATGTAGGTTGGCCACTGATATTTTGGCCTTAGGGTTTAATTCAGTTATTTAGTCACAGTTTATTCAAGATACACTTAATACATGAAAGATCTCAACAATACACAAGATGTGGAAGCACAAAGCATAGATCTCACCTTTTATTATGACAAAGCAAGAACCTGATACAATATAGAAGAAGATCTAGAATAATCATCATATGGCTCCAAGATAGAAGATATGAGCTGCTACAAAATTCTTCTGACAATACAAAATAGTCCTCCAAAGGCTGAATACGAGATGAAGATCCCAAATACCAAGAACAAAGGGTATGTCCAACCCCCTTAGGCTGTTGGTGCGTCCTGCTGGATGACAAAGAGGTCAATATTTCGGCCCAGCTGAAGGAGATATAAAAACCATGCCAAACTCCACCAAAGTGTAGATCGGGACAAGGGAAACCTCTCCCAGAAGTTTGAAATTCCAATATAAAGTCTTCCTCCTCCAATCTTCTAAAACCCTAATCCAATTTGTGCCCTCCTAAAACCCTGAAGTGACCAACAATTCGGCTTGGTTGAAGGTGACCTCCAAATCTTCTGAAACTCTCTAGGATGATAGATCGGGCTACCACAAACCCCTAGAAGACATTTCAAGATCAGATCTGAGGTAGAACCCCCTAGATCTGAGAATGCCTGAATCACCAAAACGTCCTCCTTGCCTCAAAGTCGTCCCAATATGTAGCTAATGATCTAGCCATAGTAACTCCTCAAGAATACCTCCAAAATGATGAGCAAGGTCCTGTAAACAAAACCCAACTGCTAGAATCTCCCAAGGCTCTATCAATAAGCTGGATCGAACTCCTGATCCTCAAGAAATGGTGTGCCCCTGCTGGAAAACCCTAACAGGTACAACCCTGCTTCTCTTTTAATTCGATGAAGGAACCTGTGATGAACGTAGAATGGTGTGGGTGGAGTATTTCATCCCCGAGACCAAGCTTGGAACAAGTGAGTGGAATATTTCACCACTAAGTTTCTCTCTAGGGTTTGTAAACTCAAAACCCTCAAAACTGTGTGCTCAAGAGCTCAACAAGAAAAATACCAAATATCCAAGATGAAATGAGAGGTGCGCCCTATCCTTTCTTTTATACCTCTATTATGTTTTCCTATTGAGTTAGTTTAACCCCTAGGTTCAACTCCTAACTCAACCTCCAGCTTATAATTCTTCATTGAGTTACTTTTTGCCCTTTTTCTCTTTTTCCTAAGTCAACTTCAAAATATAACATTATTTTGGTTGACTTTTCCCCATTTTGTGTGAGACTATGGTCTAGTGGGGATGCCTAGACCACTAAGTCTTCCCAGACCTCTTCATCAAGAGGTGGGGGACATGTTTCTAAAAAGAGCTTGAATCATGAAGAGAATATGGGTTCTTGGATTGAGACTTTTGAAGGTAAGAAAATGCATCCCTTTGTTTTGATGTTTTCTTTCCATGATTGTTGTTTGACATCACACTGAAATTTTCACAATTAGAATTTCAAATCGATCTAGAAACCAAAAGTGAAACGTGCATGAGAAAAATAATATAAATTAGTCATCCATTTGGCAAGTCAACACAAATGCAAGAGATATATCAATTTTAAGAACTCAATTCTTCTCAACAAGTTACAAAACCAACAATACTTATCTAAAAATAAATCACTTCAGCATACACAATATACAAAACTATTGATCTACTCCAATCACTGATTCACTAACCCAAACAATCACTCGTCATGACCTGAAGCCTTTGTTGTCCTGGAGGGTCGAGGTTGGGTGGGCTCTATCACTGATCAGAATGACACTTGTACATAGAAACACACAAGCAATGAGCATTGGGAAACAGGATGTTGAAGCACCGTGTTTCAGCACCAGCGTGTGAGAATGATTTAAAAACGCCATTAGCTCAAAAATTTAAACATAGAACTATTGATCTACTCCAATCACTAACCCAAACAATCACTCGTCATGACTTGAAGCCTCTACTATCATGGAGGTTGGGTGGGCTCTATCATTGATCAGGATGAAACTTGTGAGTGGAAACACACAAGCAATGAGCATTCGGAAAACGGTGTTGAAACACCGTGTTTCAGCACCAGCTTGTGAGAATGATTTTAAAATGACCATGTAATTTATCCAAACTATGGGTAAGCTCAAAAAATTAAACACATAACCATTGATCTACTCCAATCACTAACCCAAAAAATCACTCGTCGTGACATGAAGTCGTTGTTATCCTGGAGGCTAGGTGGGATCTATCACTGATCAGGATGACACGTGTGCGACATGCGTGGAAACACACAAGAAATGAGCATTGGGAAAACAATGTTGAAACATTGTTTTGAAACATCGTGTTTCAGCACCAGCTTGTGAGAATGATTTAAAAACACCCAGGTCATTTAATAATTTATCCAAACTGTAGTCTGTGAGTAAGCTCAAAAACTAAAACACATGACTATTGATCTACTCCAATTGGCAATCACTAACCCAAACAGTCACTCATCATGGCATGAAGCCTTTACTATCCTGGAGACTGGGTGGGGTTGTGGGCTCTATCACTGATCAAGATGACACTTTTGCGATGTGTGTGGAAACACCGTGTTTCAGCACCAGCTTGTGAGAATGATTTAAAAACACGAGGTAATTTAATAATTTATCCAAAATGTAGTTTGTGAGTAAGCTCAAAAACTAAAACATAGAACTAATTATCTACTCCAATTGGAAATCACTAACCCAAAAAATCACTCATCATGACCTGAAGCCTCTGTTATCCTGGAGGTTGGGTGGGGTTGTGGGCTCAATCATTTATCAAGATGACACTTGTGCGACGTGTGTGGAAACACACAAGCAATGAGCATTGGGAAAACGGTGTTGAAACACCGTGTTTCAGCACCATCTTGTGAGAATGATTTAAAAATTCCCAGGTAATTTAATAATTTATCCAAACTGCAGTCTTTGAGTAAGCTCAAAAACTGAAACATAGAACTATTGATCTACTCCAATTGGCAATCACCAACCCAAACAACCACTCATCATGACTTGAAGCCTATGCTATCCTGGAGGTTGGGTGGGGTTGTGGGATCTATCATTGTTCAAGATGACACTTGTGTGACGTGCGTGGAAACACACAAGCAATGAGCATTGTCAAAACGGTGTTGAAACACTGTGATGAAACACCGTGTTTCAGCACCATCTTGTGAGAATGATTTAAAAACACCCAAATAATTTATCCAAATTGTGTGTAAGCTCAAAAACTTAAACATGTTACACAGAACTACTAATCTACTCCAATCACTAACCCAAACAATCACTCATCATGACCTGAAGCCTCTGCTATCATGGAGGTTGGGTGGGCTCCATCACTAACCAGGATAATCCCTACTAGCATATGCACTTAATGAATGCCCAAAACAAATCTGCTACTAGCGGAGTGGAGAACCATGAGCCCATAAATGATAAGAGATTAAGATTATCCTTGCACATTCGTGACAAATTTCAAAAGTTGCAGAGAGGGCTCAGAAGCCACTTATGACTTACCTAATATCAATATTCAAGGTGTTGCAGGGGGCAGTCTGGCAACTAGAAACGTTGACACAGAGCGATTGGGAAGATGGCAAGAACTCGACACTTTCTCCTCTTGTAATTTGCAAATTTTGACAATAGAATTTCGAGTTGGAACTTGGCCTTTGAATATTTCAAGCTAGGTGTGGCTGAAGATTTCAAGTTGAACCACTTGGATCTATTAATATTTTGAATCACCATCAAATTGGGGAAAAAAATTCCGAAACCCGCGACCGAATTCATGTAAAAACTCCATATCAGGGGCATCCTCTGTAAAACTAAAAACTCCAAATCGATGGGCGAAAAAACCCTAAGTCCAATGGCCATTCCCAAATCGAGGCGAATCATGGTCCTTGGCCCTATGAAAAAACTAAAATTGTGGGCGAAAACCCCAAAAGATCGATGGCTACTCCCAGAAATCGGGCGAAAGGGAGGATGATCGCCATTTTTCGAAGGCGAAAATGTAATTAATATTTAAATTTCGACTGCCAATTTTGAGCTAAATATATAATTAATATTTTTTTTCAAAATAAAAGGGAGGCGAATTGGGAATAATATTGGTTTTTTTTTAATATATAAAATTTGCCCTGCCAAAATTTGAAGGGGCTAGATTTCGCCCCTAAAATTTTCTATGGATCAATCTTACTATGGGGGAATATATAATGAATAGTCCAATCATTGATATACCCATGGGTGGTGTTGATGCCATACTAGAAGTCCAATGGTTACAATCATTGGGAATAGTGACTTTTAATTTTCAAGAACTTTTCATGAAATTTTCATTGGAAGGAAAGGAAATTGACTTAAGGGGTATCACAGGGAAACCCAGTAAGGTGATAAGCTCTAATGGCATGACAAAATTATTGAAAAGGGGGCATCAAGGTGTAATTGTACAACTATGCTCACTAGATGTTCAAACATCTAAGCCATCTATTCCCCTAGATCTCCAAGGGATCATTGATAAGCATTCCAAAGTATTTGAATATATTCCCAAAGGTCTTCCACCCACTCGCAATCATGATCATGTTATTCACCTAATTCCTGGGAGTGTTCCTCATAACATCGAGCCTTATAAATACCATTATGCCCATAAGAGTGAAATTGAGTGTATGGTTGAAGAAATGTTAGAGGTTGGCATTATGACCTAGCCAAAGTTCTTAGTCTACATCAGTGGTAATGGTACTCAAGAAAGAGGGCTCATGGCGTATGTGTCCAGATTATAGAGAGCTCGACGAGATCACTATTAAATATATGTTTCTCATTCCCATCATTGATGAATTGTTAGATGAACTACATGGATCAATCTACTTCACAAAGTTGGATCTTCGTTCAGGGTATCATCAGATTAGAATGAAGAAAGCAGATATCCCAAAAATAGCATTCTGAACTCATGAAGGCCAATATGATTTTTTAGTCATGCCTTTTGGCCTTACGAATGCCCCTTCCACATTCCAAGGGTTGATGAATTCCATTTTCAATCCCTTCCTTCGAAAATGTGTGTTAGTATTTTTTGATGATATACTAATCGATATCAAGTCTTAGGAGGATCATGTTTGACATGTTGACAGGGTGCTAAAGCCATTAAAGGACAAACAACTATATTCCAAACCATCCAAGTGTTTCTTTGGGGTGAAGGAGGTATATTATTTGGGTCATATTATATCTCATGAAGGTGTCAAGGTAGACCCTAACAATATTAAGGCCATGATGAACTGGTCGATTCCCAAAACATTGAAGAATCTTAGAGGATTTTTTTGGTTTGCAGGTTACTACCACAAGTTTGTTCAGAACTATGGAAGAATAGCAGCTCATTTAATGGAATGGACTAAGAAGGATGGATTTTCATGGACTCCAGAGGCAACTCAAGCTTTTGAACAACTTAAAGAGGCGATGTGCAAAGCTCCTATCTTGACCACACCAGACTTCACGAAAACCTTTATTATGGAATGTGATGCCTCAAGAAATGGCATTGGTGTTGTTCTAATGCAAGAAGAAAGGCCCCTTGCTTTTGAAAGTCAGTGACTCAAGGGAAAGGAATTAAACAAACCCATTTATGAGAAGGAAATGACGACAATGCTACATGCATTGAAGAAATGGTGCCCTTACCTAATAGGTAGGCGCTTAAAGGTCAAAACAGATCATGATAGTCTTAAATACTTCTTGGAACAAATACTATCTTCAGAAGAACAACAAAAATGGGTGACCAAGATGTTGGGTTATGATTTTGAAATCATCTACAAAAAAGGGAAGCAAAATGTTGTGGTAGATGCACTCTCAAGAAAGAATGAAGAAGTTGAGGCCTTTCTTTGTGCTATCTCGATCATCCAACCTGATTGGATAATAGAAGCAAGGGATGAATGGAAGAATGACGAAAAAGTGTGGCATCTCATTCAAAGGTTGCAGCAAGATTCCAGTGCATCAGTTACATTTACATGGAAAAATGATTCACTACAGTACAAATATTGCTTATATTTATGTAAGAACTCCCAACACAAACAAAAGGTACTCCTGGAATTGCACACCTTTCTGGTAGGAGGGCACTCAGGATTTTTGAAATCCTACCACAGGGTCGAGAAGGAATTTTTTTGGGATGGCCTTAAAACCGATGTTCAAAGGTTTGTGGCAAAATGTTTGGTTTTCCAACAAAATAAGGTGGAAACAATTAAGACCCCAAGTCTTTTACAACCATTATCCATCCCAAGTCAGCGTTGGGAGGAGGTTTCCTTGGATTTCATCATAGGGTTACTGAAGTCTGAAAGAAAGAGTGTCATCGTGGTCATTGTTGATATACTAACCAAGTACGCACACTTTTGTGCAGTCTCTCATCCTTTAAAATCCATTACAGTTGCCATCGCATTCATGGAGACAATTCAAAAGATACATGGAAGCCCAAAGATTATTGTAAGTGACAGAGATCCCATCTTCACTGAACATTTTTGGACAATTATTTTCTTGTTTGGGTACTCAATTGGCTCATAGCTCATCTTATCATCCTCAATCTGAAGGAAAAACTGAGATAGTGAACAAATGTTTGGAAGGCTACCTTTGTTGCTTTGTCTCTGATAAACAAACACGATGGTTCAAGTGGTTACCCTTGGCAAAATGGGGGTATAACACTTCCTTTGATACTGCAAAAAAAATGACACCATTTATGGCACTCTATGGATATCACCCACCGTCCATCACTTCTTCTCTAAAATAAAAATCTAAGGTTCAAGTAGTCGAATATCACATCGAGCATCAACAACAAGTTCTCCAACTCTTAAAGGACAACCTGACCATGGCACAGAATTGCATGAAACAACAAGCAGATTAGCATCATAGTGAAAGAAGTTTTGAAGTAGGGGATTAGGTATTTTTAAGACTACAACCATACAAACAAATGTCCCTCAAGCAAGCTAAGAAGGATAATAAATTATTACCAAAGTACTATGGCCCTTATAAGGTCTTGCAAAAGATTGGTACTATGGCATACAAATTGGAGTTGCCTGCATCTTCACGAGTACACCCAGATTTCCATGTTTCATGCTTAAAGAAGGTTATAGGTGACAAGATCCCAGTTCAAACTATATTGCTAGAAATTGACGAGGAAGGAAAAATCATATTGGAGCCTGAAGCTATCACTAACACAAGAATTTTTCAGCTGAGGAATAGATCCATTTCAAAGTATCTCATTATGTGGAAGAAACTACATGTTGAAGATTCCACTTGGGAACATGAGTCTTTTATACATAAGCATCCAGAATTACTCAAGCGTTGCAGACAACACTTCCTTGAAGGGGAGGGGCATGTTAAGCCCTAAATAGTGGCACGATACCCCTTAATTGGGGCATATTACATTAGTATTGTTATTTTATTTATGTCGTCTTGGGTCCATTAGTTGTAAGTGTACATCCTAGTCTCATATATATACCAAGGAAACCTTTTCATTTGGAACCATATTGTATTGGAAAACTTATGTGGTGTATAAGGAGGTTTCCCCCTCGAAGAGGCCTATTATCTTAAATTCTTTCTTTGTCAAGGCATTGAGTACTTATTCTGAGGTTTTTATTCTATTTTGATAATTGGTTCTTAACACAACTTATCCAGGGGTGAGCTAAAGGAGGATGAAACAGTACATCAATCTAAATAAATGGAAGCATTCCCAATTTTTGAAATTGGGACATAGGAACACTCTCAAGACTCAAGAAACATGGTGTGAGAAAGGGAATGTAGGTAGCATGGAGCTTTTTGTACCAACATAATTTATTGGTCAAAGTGGGTGCCTAGTGGATTCTAGATAATTCCAAGAAATTCGTAGAGTCCTCATAAGTCATGAAGAACATGATATTTACTACAACAAGTCCTCAATTTTCTTTCTTCAAAAATTCATGAAATAGAATGTCAAATCACAACCCAGATAGCAAAAATCATGATGTCTCTGGTGGAATTGAAGCAACAATTGGTCGTTTTGGAAGCAAAATGCAATCTCCTACAAAATCTAGCACTCAATTTGAGTAGGGGTGGTCAGTGTATGTCCTCAAATCAAAAACTTTCAGCCAACTTATCCAGAGGTGAGCTAAAGGAGGATGAAACCATACATCAACTTGATGAGGGAATGGAAATTGTGACTTAGGATCCCAAACCAACAAGTACAAGACTGGAAGGAGCAACTAGTTGTTATGCTCTTTATTAATTTCTATGTTTTTCAGGATTATAAGGATCTTAGGCATATACTATAAAATATATAGTATTTTTTAACCATAACCATAAAAAAAGGTTTGTAGTGGGGGTCACCATAGTGGCTCCCACTATAAACCCCTACTATCACCAACAACCCACATGCCTGCACTAGTTAGGTAACTTATGACTTAGCAAGGGCCAAGACATCTAGAGACGCACCTATTGGGATCCCACACCTAGGGGATGCCTACCCTTCTAGCCTCATCACAACAATTCAAATGTCCCATTGGGGACTCGAACATAGGTGGGGAGATTATGAACCTTACCTCCCACCTGCTTGAGATTTGCCCCTCAACACACTATAAAATATATAGTGTTAAGGAGTACTAAGTGGTTTTGTATAGGACAAAGTCAAACTCTATTTTGGGTAGTAAGACTTTTTTTAAACTATGTAATGGTTAATCTAAAACTCTATGAAATAATATTGTAATGTATTTTTTATTGCAACAACTATTGTGGTTTTTTTAATTTGTATATATATAAACAATAATAGGGTATGTATACCAATGTAGACTTTACCAGTCAAATCACTGGGCGAAGGGGGTCTCATATACCAATTTGGTGTGGCTTGAATGTGACCTTAAAAATTGATGATGATGATGATGATGATGATAATGATGATGATGATAATGATGATGATTATTATTATTATTTATAAAAAAATACATTAATTTTAATTTTATGTTATTCTTAAATTCTTTATTATATTACAATTTCTTTTTTTTAATTAAAAATATAAGTTTTTTATTAATAACAATTTAAAAAAAAAAAATTTATTTTATTTTTTATTATATTTAGCAAAAATTATTTTTATTTATTTTTTATTATATTTTAGAAAACAAAAATATTTTAATTTTTTTTAATAATTAAATTAAAATTTTGTATCTTAAGACTAGGATTATATATTTACACTATAAAAAGGAGTAACAAATTTAAAATTTAACTAATAAAATATTATACTTTTATAGTTTAAAGAGTAACAAATTTTATATGTAAAATTTAATTAATAAAATATTATACTTATATTGTTTTAAGAAATTTATTTATTTTAAATTATATATTTATACCATAGCTACAAATTTTAATATGCAAAAAGGTATTTGTAATTTTGTATTTTATAGAAGATGTTTTAAAAAAAATATTTATTTATATGTATTATAGAAGATGTTTTAAAAAAATATTTATTTATATGTAAATTTTAAGTTACAAGATATGTATAATTTTATATTTTAAAGATGTTTTTAAAAAATTATCTATTTTAAATTACATTTGCACCATATTAATTAGTCGAATATTTTTATGCAAACAAAATCTAATTAATAAGATGATTATAATTTAGTGTTTAAAGACTAACAAATTTTATATGTAAAATTTAACTAATAAAATATTATAGTTTTATATTATAGTTTAAACAAGTTGTTTTAAGAATTTTTTTTAAATTATATATTTATATCATAGCAAATTTAAGTAATTAGTTATTTTATTTTATAGAAAATGTTTTTAAAAATTTATTTATTTATATGTAAAATTTAAGTAACAATATATTTATAATTTTATATTTCAAAATATTTGTCATATTACTAATTTTTCTAACTTTTTAACTTAACAAAAATATGGTGATCTTGGAAAGCTTCTCTTAATGTTTTTTTAGTATATAAATAAAATTCTAAAGAATCTCAAGTAATCACTTACGGACATTAATCATCATCATCATCATTTTAAAGAAGATGTTTTTAAAAAAATATTTATTTTAAGTTACATTTGCACCATGTTAATTAATTGATTGTTTTAATCAAGCAAAATCTAATTAATAAAGTAATTATAATTCAGTTTTTAAAGTTGTTTTGTGAATTTATTTATTTTGTGTTAATTTGAGAAATAATTAACTTCCCAATCTAAGTTGTTATTTTTTATACATCTTATTTAAGTAAAACATATTGAAAAAAAATATTTATTTATTTAACACACATATATATAAAGGTTTTTATTGGAGCTAAAGTAGTGAGGTGCTTTGAAGTTCACTATGGGGTAGATGTTTGTTATTTTTTATACATTTTATTTAAGTAAAACATATTGAAAAAAAATATTTATTTATTTAACACACATACATATATTGGTTTTTATTGGAGCTAAAGTAGTGAGGTGCTTTGAAGTTCAATATGGGGTAGATGTTGTACTTTAGATTAGATTACATAATGTTACATTATTAATTACTATTTTTTTTTTTATTTTTTTTTAAATAATTAGAAATTCAGCGAGAGTTGCTAAATATGTATACAACCTGAGTGGGCCTACTGATTAAGAACATGTGTTTCCTCCTAAGAGGTTATAAGTTCAAATCCAGAGGAGGGTAGTGTATGTATACCTTCTTAGACTTTACCAGTCAAATTGTTGGGCGAAAGAGGTCGCATACACCAAAATGTAGAACATTTAGGCAACACCCTTTTTTTTTACACTTTATATTTTCATCTTATATGTTTTCCATTCTTCGATAAGTATAACATTTTTATTTTATGTATTTTTAATTTCAAAAAATGACTAGAAAAATAACATTTTTTTTACTATATAATTGAAGGATTTGTATTATAAAAGAACTCAAAAAAAAATTGAAGTAGAAAATACATGGAAAAAAAAATGATCAACTAATTACATATCAAAACATAGTGTTGGGTATGTGTTATATTCTTTGCATGTGTGTGTGTGTGGGCGCGTCAGATTCGATAACTTTGTCTGACGATCCCTCGTAGTAGATATAATTGTGTCGTGTGTGTCGGGCGCTTCCTAGGGGGGTCCCAAGGGGGGCAGATTTTCCTATTTTAGCGGTTTTCTAAATTAATCCTGGATTAAGAGATTAGGGTTTTGGTATCTACGGAATACCTAAAAACATTGTATATATTGTATGGTGAATGGTGAAATTCGATATAATGAATAAAAGAAAGGTTTTCCCCGGTTAAGGGTTTCCTGTATAAATCTCTGTGTACTATGTGAATGAGCCATTGATTAATTTATGTTTTGCTTAAAAATCTATATGCATTGCTATACTTTACAGGTTTAAAACTTACACATAAAGACTATCCAACTTAAACATTATCCTATGCCACAACTTCATTAGATTAACATTATCCTATGCCACAATTTCATTAGATTATTGATGATGAGAAGAGGAGAGAACAACATAATTGTTTTATCACATCCTCAAAATATCATTATGATTGAATGAATTGTACAAAATTGCATAGAGGAGTTCATTAATATTTATGTCTTTATAATTTTATAAATGGATGTTAAAGATCGCTAAAAGCCTATTTGAATATGAAGTTGGAAAGATAAAAAGTCTATTTAAATTTGCTTTGTTTTATTTTACAATATTTTTCTAAAGAATTTGTAGTATTTTAATGTTGTTTGGTCATTAATAATAATAATGTAAGTGTTTGGTTATAACTAGTGTAGATCCATGTTAAACCCGAATTTATCAAGTATCGAGAGGGATCCAATTTCTTAAGGTGTAATTTTTTTTATTATTTAATTTTGTTTTATTTTTTATTTTTTTATTATTGTTGTTTTTTTAAATTAAGTCGACTTTATTATTATTAATTAAACGGATCACATAACGCTTCAACATCTCCCTCATA
>JZKD02S0862855.1:106244-118170 GCA_000966675.3 Picea glauca
TTAGCAGTTTTCTAAATTAATCCCGGATTAAGGGATTAGGGTTTTGGTATCTACGGAATACCTAAAAACATTGTATATATTGTATGGTGAATGGTGAAATTCGATATAATGAATAAAAGAAAGGTTTTCCCCGGTTGAGGGTTTCTGATATAAATCTTTGTGTACTATGTGAATGAGCCATTGATTAATTTATGTTTTGCTTAAGAATCTATATGCATTGCTTTACTTCACAGGTTTAAAACTTACACATAGAGGCTATCCAACTTAAACATTATCCTATGCCACAACTTCATTAGATTAACAGTATCCTATGCCACAACTTCATTAGATTATTGGTGATGAAAAGAGGAGAGAACAACATAATTGTTTTATCACATCCTCAAAATATCATTATGATTGAATGAATTGTACAAAATTGCATAGAGGATTTCATTAATATTTATGTCTTTACAATTTTATAAATGGATGTTCGAGATCGCTAAAAGCCTATTTGAATATGAAGTTGGAAAGATAAAAAGTCTATTTAAATTTAAATTTGCTTTGTTTTATTTTACAATATTTTTCTAAAGAATTTGTAGTATTTTAATGTTGTTTGGTCATTAATAATAATCATGTAAGTGTTTGGCTATAATTAGTGTAGATCCATGTTAAACCCGAATTTATCAAGCATCGAGAGGGATCTAATTTCTTAAGGTGTAATTTTTTTTATTATTTATTTTTGTTTTATTTTTTATTTTTTTATTATTGTTGTTTTTTTTAAATTAAGTCGACTTTATTATTATTAATTAAGTGGATCACATAACGCTTCAACATCTCCCCCGTACTGGGCTATAGAGCACCTCGCTACTCTTGATGCAACTAGTCAACATAATCTGGAAACAACTCCAATGTTTTATTTGTTTGTAAGATATTGCCACAAATACCCAAATCCTCCCAAATTAGTATCGTTCATTCCTTGTCAACTTCATCTACATTCTACACATCATATCAAATGTGTTCCTTAACAATTTGGGATTGAAGAGTATTGTACCCCTTGATGTTGAAAGTTGCAAATTAATTAAGGGGGGTGGAAATTAAATGTTGTAACTTGCAATTTATTGTTTCATATACATACATATTATATTACAGGAGCCATCTAACACATTAACTTACTCCTTGTATCACATACCTTCTCCACTAAATAATTGTGATAACTATGATGCTCTCGTGTGTTCTTGTTTCTCTTCGGTTGTGAAGTTCTTATGTTGATGTCTTTCTTGCTTTTAAGTTTTGATGCATACACAAGAACAAGAACTCCATAACTAAAGAGAGATGACAATCCATGAGGGCATCATAACCAACAAGGGGAGTTGCAAGACAGCAAGCCCCTCCCTTCAGGTGAGTATGTGATGCAAGGAAAATATGGTTGCCAACGAGTATGTGAAGAGATGAGAACATCACAAATAAAAGGAAAATGCATTAAAGAATCGAACAATAAACATGTCAGATGGTTAAAGTAATTGCTTGAGTCAACTATTTGTTATCTAGTAAGGATGGAAAGGTTGTATTGTTTTCTTGTGTTAAGACGAAATTGTGAGAGTGAAGCATGTAGACTTTATTTCATTCCCCAATATAAATTTAACTATCCAAAAAATAACTTTGTGTCAATAAGAAATGGAAGGTCGTATTGTAACCGGTGTTACAAGGCAGCCTAGTCCCTGCTAGGCAAGCTGGGAGGATTTGGCCAAAATTCTACTAATGTTGACGATGAGCATTTTGTGCTACACTCATCCATAATGTCTAACTAAGTGGATATATTTATTGGTTAATTTAGTAACTTTGGAGAATATGCATGATGTTGATCAAGATAGAAAGAGACAGATTGATTGAGTTTAAGAATTTGATCCAAGAAACAATGAGCATACCATAGCATATAAAGCATACCCCATAGCAGTTTGAGTCCTTGTATCCAAGCCTCCATCTGAGCTTTATCTCATTGTATAAGTACATAGCAATATATGAGTCAATTTGAGCTTGGTCGAACCTATAGAAGTGCAAGTTCCCATCGACCTAAACATGTGTTACCACGCTCTTATTATATAGAAAGGGGGTCGTGGAGACCACCCACATAGACATATTGTTGCGCACCGGATGGGTTAATATAAAGTGCATGTACACAACATAACTAAGCTTAAGATTTTCCATTATGGACTCAAATGATGACATTCTCAAAAAATTAAAAGAGACTAATCCTACGGCCTTTAGTCGGAGCAAGACTTATCACGAACTCACGATCTAAGCAAAGAATGATAGACTGGTCCTTACATATGAAGTAGAATAAACGGGCGTGCCCACCCCATAGTTGCATTTGATCGAGATCAAGATTGCGGCTCCATTCCAAAAGAGTTACAACTGTATTTATTCAATTGTATAAGTGGTGATTATGACATTATGTAAAGGTTGACTTGGGAATAAATATGATATATGTTTTTATAAATATATCCAGTAGCCTCCAAGTTGGTATGAGCAGGCATTTTGTTGATCATAAGTTACCATTCTTCTTGAGGTGTGGTGTAGGTATTCAAACTCGGGGCTCCACAAATCTCTCTTGTTAGTGGTACTCAATGTGTGGTGTCCACAAATTGTGCTATGCTTGTTATATATTACAAGGGGTCTCCATTACATGAGTCACAGGTCGTGCCTTACATGAGTCCCAGGTCGTGCAAGTACAAGCTCGTGATTCAAAGGGGTAGCAACTTTGTCAAACAATTCACCTCAACTCTGTGACCTACCACTAAACCTCGTGCTTGAAACTTGTGTGAAATTATATGAGAACTCTCGTAATCGTGTGAAGTTTACAAACATCAAGGAAGATCGTGAAGTCTTTAGGCAAGACCCTTGCCACTACAGAAAGAAATGATGATATAAAATAATTGATGGAGGCGATGACCGAAAGGTTCTCGAAAAAATACAATGAGATTGAGCCGAAGCAGCCATTTTAGCAGCACTAACCAATTCAATAATAGCCTTATTTATTTCTTTATTTACTTATTTTTCGACTTTTTCGAACGATGAGAAATTCATTGTTGAGTGTAAATGTCTTGAACCTGCACAAAATAGATCTAGCTAGAAAATAATGCACACATTTGCAGATAGAATTGGAGAAAGAAGAAGAAGGAGAGAAAGAATGAAATAATTCTCATTAACCATTGTGAATAATGAATAATTTACACATGATATACTATGCACAACTCAATGAGTGTGCACTAGAGGAGAATCGATGTGCCATAGTGGTGGTCTAGAGTGATCTAGACACACACCAGCAGTTACAGGAGTGAACTGCCACCTAGTCTAGTCTCTCAGGCAGTTACAGGAGTGAACTGCCACCTAGTTGAGTTAACTAGTCAACTAGTCTTCAGTTAACTGACTGAACATAGAGTAGTGAGGAGTTAACTCAGGGAATCAAGGGTAATGCGCCAATCTAATGATGATACCAATTCAAGATCGAATTAGTATGGTGATGATCCCAATAGTGCATGGTGACAAAACCAATGCAGCATCTAAACTCAACTCAACTAGTCAAACTGAAGTGTCAATTGAAAGAGAATATTGTCTAGGTGGAATATTCTCCCCTAAAATATAGGAGACTGGATAATGACTAATTATGAATAATAAACAAGGGAAAAACTTAGGAAAAATAAATCCTAGGTGTGTGTGAAGTAACTCCAACACCCCCCCTGAACATCACTATGGTGAAAATAAAGAATGGGTCCCGATAACGAGGCCATGTTAGGTACCCAAATAAGAAAAGATACACTGAAATAAAGTGAGGGAAAGAGGGAAAACCTCATGGGAAAAAACCCCCCTCAAGGTACAATGTATGTAAAAAGAAGAACTACAATTGCTAGGAAACTGTGTCCTTAACTCCAAGATGAATTCGTAGAGAATGGAACTTCTGCTCAGTGAAGGTCTTGGTGGAGATGTTTGTCGTCTGTTTTGCTGAAGGACAGAACTGTAAGTCGACGATCCCATCGTGTACTAAGTCTCGGATGTAGTGCATGTGGATCTTGATGTGCTTCGTCTGTTGCCTCTGAACTGGATCTCTGCAGAACTTCAAAGTGCTCTGGTTGTCACATCAGATGATGATCATCCGATGAAACTAAATGCCCAAATTAGTGAGAAAATGTTGTAGCCACACAGCCTGAATGGTTATGTTAACTACCTCTCTCTACTTTGCCTTAGCTGAAGATAGAGCAATGGCATCTTTCCTCTTGCTCGACCAACAAATAGGCCGGAAACCAAGACTGAGTGAGTAACTAGATGTGGACTTGTGATTAGTGTTATCGTCAACCCAGTCGGAATCAGTAAACCCGATGAGATCTAATGTAGAGTCTGATGCATAATGAATCCCAAAGGTGATGGTGCCCTGTACATATCGAAGGATACACTTTGCATCTTTCCAATGTAGTTCATGCGGCTCCTGCATGAACCTGGAAACTATGCCAACTGCATATGAGAGGTTTGGTCTGGAGTGTTTGAGATACAACAAGATCCCCACTAGTTGTATGTACAGTGTGTTGTCAACCAATGGAGTCTCCCCGCCATCCTCAAGTTTGACTCCTGATAGGAAAGGAGTCAGAGCATACTTGCAGTCTGTCATGTGAAATCTCTCAAGGAGATCTCGTGCATACTTGGCCTGAGACAGTTTGATGCCTGATGCATCCTAATTGATCGCGAGTCCAAGGAAGAAGTGTAGTGGACCCATGTCCATCATCAAAAACCTGTCATATAGAATCCTCTTGATTGCAAGAATCATTGAAGTCGAGCACCCGGTGATCAGCAACTCATTGACATACAGAACTAAAAGTAGAAGTGAATCAGTCATCCTGAGCATGTAGAAATTCGGGTCTGATTTACAACGTACAAAGTTCTGTGACAACAGGTAAGAATCCATCTTGGCATACCATGCCCTCGGAGCCTGCTTGAGGCCATAAAGTGACTTCTTCAGTCAACAGACCAAAGATGAGTCCTGCATAAATCCCTGGGGTTGCTCCATATAGATCTCCTCAAAGAAATCACCGTGAAGAAATGCATTCTTCACGTCCATCTGATGAACTTCCCATCCCTTTGTTGTCGCAATGGCAACTGTCAATCATATGGAATCCATCTTCGCTACTAGAGTGAAGCTCTCATCATAGTCAATACCATGCACCTGTTGAAAGCCTTTGGAGACAAGCCTGGATTTGTATCTGCTAAAATGTCCATCCGCTATGCTCTTGGTCCTATAGATCCATTTGCATCTGAGAAGTTTCCTCCCAGAAGGAACGGGAACCAAATCCAAAGTCTGGTTCTCGAGGAGGGAGTTGTAATCCTCCTGCATGGCGGATTCCCAAAACGGATTTCCAGCAGCCTCGCCATAAGACTATGGATCTGAAGACTGAACCAAGAAAAGATGCATGGAGGGAAATGGTTCAGTGGCAGTGAGTGCAACAAGAGGCTCCTCGAAATCAGATCGAGTCCTCCTAGTGTCGGTTGGATCACAACCGAGATCCCATGTATCCTGAAGAGTGGTCTATGCCCACTTGGGCCTCAGACCTGGCTCTGCAACTACATCTAGATGCTCTGACTCTGCATCTAACTGCACTGACTCTAAATCTGAATCATCTGATTCCTGTGAATCAGAAATCTCGTCTGAATAAGAGTCGGCATGTGTATGCTCATCATCTCAGATAGGTGGAAGAGTGAAGGTCTCTGCATGTGACTGTTGAGGTACATGCAAGACACTTTCCTCGAATTGGGCACTACGCTCAATGATGAACCGGTCCGAGGAAAGATCAATAAGTTGATATCCCTTCACACTGTCGAGGTATCCAACAAAAATACACTCAGTGCTCTTTGGATCAAGTGCCTTCCTCTTTTCATAGGGAAACCGAGCCCATGCACATGAACCAAAAATTTGAAAGTGGGTCACTTCCGGTTTGAGGCCGCTCCAAGCCTCGTAGGGGGTCTTATCCTTGACAGATCTATGGGGAGACCTGTTTTAGATGTATGTTGCACAATTAAGTGCTTCGGCCCATAGTCTATGTGGTAGTGACTTTGCATGTAGCATGCAAGATGTCATCTCCTTTAGAGATCTGTTTTTTCGCTCAGCAACTCCGTTTTGTTGTGGAGTATAGGGAACTGTGTTCTGCAATTGAATCCCTACCTCATGGAAAATATTATGGATCTCATGATTTACATACTCTCCCTCGTTATCAATTCGAAGGAATTTGATCTTCTTTTCGAACTATGTCTCAACCAGGGCTTTGAAGTCTTTGAGGTGTTGAAAGACCTCGGATTTTTTCTTGAGAAAGTAGATCCATGTAAAACGTGAGAAATCATCAACAAAAATGAGAACAAACCTCGCTTTGGTGATGGATGGATGCGGAAAAGGACCCATAAGGTCACTATGGATCAGATCTAAAGGTGTGGAAGCTCGTTGAGACTTTCCTTTGTCGAATTTCTCTTGAGGGTGTTTTCCGAGAACACATCTCTCACATACTCCCTTGGAGAAATGGATGTCTGGTAGACCATCAACCAATATGTGCTTGCTAAGTTGTTGCATGTATCTAAAATTCAAATGTCCAAACCTTTTGTGCCATATCCTACTACTTTCATCGGCATGAGTAAGCAGTAAAGCAGAATCAGGTTCAATGAATTCAGAAAAAGTATACAATCTAGAATAATGATTTACCTCACCGGTAGCAACCTTGGAGTTGGTTTGCATGTCGTAGATGTCCACGGAATTTGGTGTGAATATGAATTTCTTTCCGGTGCCGGAATTTGTCATCTGATACACGGAGAGAAGGTTGATAGAAAGTTTGGGAACGTGCAGCACATTCTCAAAGCTTATGTTTGTGAGTTCAATCCTTCCTTTGTTGGTGACATAGACATAAGAGTTGTCCCCCATCAAAATAGGAGGACCTTTGCATGCATCCAAAGAATAATATATTGCTTTTGAGGCAGCCATCTTATGTGATGCTCATGAATCAAAGATCCAAGCATCAGGAGAGGAGTTGATGGCAATCAAGACATTGCTAGAATTGTCTTTCTTGGAATTTAGATCTTTTGGCTTCTTCTTCTTGGCACCCTCGGGGATGTGATCTCCAAGGTTGTTTTGCTGAAGTATTTGAGACATCATATCTATTTTTTTTTGCATTCATGCATATTCCGAATGGAATCCTTTGTGACAGTACGTGCATTTCTCCCCTTTTCTTCCCTTTTCCCCTTTGGATCCGAAGGCATTGGTGAAGGGTTTTGTGTACCCTTCCTTCTTCGGATGTGCATGAGCTTTATGTTTATATTTATCTTTAGATTTCTGATATTTGTGGCTTCCATCATGCACAGTGAGTGCATGCATCCTTGGGCCTTTGATTGTGTCCATGTTGATGAGCTTGGTTTGCTCTTGTGTCAAGGATTCGATAAAGTCCTCTAGAGAAGGCATCTTCCAGGTGGCTCTAGAGGTGAATCTGACAGTATGGAATGTGGATACGAATACAGAGAATTCAGGACCAAGCTTGGAGAGAATGGTGAGAACCATTTGTTTCTCCTCCTTCAATTTATCAACCCCGCAAGCTTTGAGTTGCGACAGTAAATCCTTGAATTTTGTAAAGAAATCTTGGGTATTCTCGAAGCTTTTTGGATCCAATGTGAGAAGCTCCACCTCTAGCATGTGTCCCCTCATATAATCATGTTTTCCAAAGAGCCCTTCCAAGGTGTTCCAGGCTTCATTGGGATTCTTACAGGAAGATATATGAAAAAGGAGATCGGGAGAAATAAGACTACAAATTGTTCTGAGTGCCTCATCCATACGATTTAAGTACTTGGATTTTTCTATGGCTTATGTTTGTTTTGTATCTGTATTCAAGGTTAACCTATACAACCCTCTAGTTTGGAGATGAATGGTTATTTTCTCCTTCCATGCAAAATAGTTGTAAGGTGTAAGAATGAATTTTTTTTGGAAATCCATCTTTCCGCTATCTTCAATCTTTTGTACCTGCAAAAAAAATTGGTGTAGCTTTCGCTTAGAAATCCGTCGGCTCTGATACCATGTAAATGTGTTGAATTTGCAGAAAATAGATCTAGCTAGAAAATAATACACACATTTGTAGAGAGAATTGGAGAAATAAGAAGAAGGAGAGAAAGAATGAAAGAATTGTCATTAACTATTGTGAATAATGAATAATTTACACATGATATACTATGTATAACTCAATAAGTGCACACTGGAGGAGAACCAATGCGCCATAGTGGTGATATAGAGTGATTTGGACACATACCAGCAATTACGGGAGTGAACTGGCACCTAGTTTAGTCTCTCAGGCAGTTACGGGAGTGAACTGCCACCTAGTTGAGTTAATTAGTCAACTAGTCTTCAGTTAACTGACTAAACAGAGAGTAGTGAGGAGTTAACTTAGGGAATCAAGGGTAATGCACCAGTCTCATGACAATACCAATTCAAGGTCGAATTATCATGTTGATGATCCCAATATTGCATGGTGACAAAACCAATGCAGCATCTAAACTCAACTCAACTAGTCAAACTAAAGTGTCAACTGAAAGAGAATATTCTCCCCTAAAATATAGGAGATTGGATAATGAATAATTATGACTAATAAACAAGGAAAAACCTTAGGAAAAAGAAATCTTAGGTGTGTGTGAAGTAACTCCAACATTGAGAACGCAGTTGTTCTAAAAACAATTATTCATTTTAGAAGGGATTTTTCTAGGTTTTGTAGATTTCTTTTAGAGGGATTTTTAGATTGATTCATAGGGAGAGGAAACAATATGTTGGAGAGATAAACCCTTCCCATCCATGCATGAAGCAACTCGATCCAGCGACAAACGTGATTCTATGAAGGGAGGAAGAGTAGGGACGTCGTGTTTATGACGACCTGGGGAGCATTATTCGTTTTTTATCTATATGGTTTGTGTCGGGGGATGTGGTGTTTGCTTATGGGTTTCCATACTGGTTTTTCTCCTTCAATAGGTGAAATCCTCGATTGAAGAGGTTGGAAACTGATATTGAAAGGGTGAAATCCTAGGAACATTCTCTCAATGGTATTAAAGCATCGGGTGAGACCAACCACGTGGCGAGGGCGCAAACACAGGCTGAGTCTAGTATGCAAGCATCGGTTGGCTAGACCTCGTTATGGGCAGGCAGATCCCTATGTATAGTCACTTAAAGAACCAGACACTCGTATTTTTCATTACTAAATACATACTATTAAAAAGGAACAAATTGAAATGATCATTGATCTCACAATTACTTCTAAGCATAGAGTCGATGAATTCAGATTCTCAGTTGCCTCATAGACACCTAATATTAAAAAAATTAAAAAATTAACAGCAATAATCAAAATAGTTAACTAAATTTTGGTTTGCAAATATCTATAATGTTTATTTTACACCAAGTGAGTCATTAAATCCCATGCATATCACTTTATTCACACATATGTCGACAAGATTTCCTTCCACATAGCGTGTTTATTATTTTGTTTAGACATATGGTCGAATTTCATCTCCACGATAAGAAATCATTGGTGTTATTTAAGAATTGGATTTGGATGTGTGATATTGTAATGAGTTGGCTTCAACCTACAGGGAGCGTTTCAGAGTTCAGGTGTTGTTGTTCGGCAAGGATTTTTCTCTAGTTGTGTTTTTCTCTCTGGAGATGGCTATGACTATGGATGTTGTCATAGCAGGCAATGTAGCTTGTGATGCTATTATGGGTTGTGTCGTGCAAGTGAGTATAATTCCTTATCATATAATGGGGTCTCTGGGTCTCAAACCCACCAGGCCTAGTACTCACTCTCTGTTATTTCCTGACGATGGTGAGAGAGTTCCATAAGGTGTGATTGAGAATGTTCCAGTTGACGTAGGTCGGGTTCGAATCTTGACCACATTCCATGTTCTCAGAATGTGAAACCCCAAGAACTCCTATACTTTGTTGTTTAGCATACCATGGCTGGAAGTAGCGAAAGGAAGGGAGGTTTATGGTGAAAATACATGACAGTAAAAGATCTATTGTCTGAACTCTTTTGGCTCTAGATTGAACCCTGCAAGCGAGCCATTTTCCATCCAGTCAACTCATTTCTTATGATGCAGTAGGCCATTTCATATTGATAGCTCTTCTTCACAATTGAGGATCTTTACATAATTTAGATATATTTACGGGCTTTAATAAAATTATAATTTTAGATTCTATTTGTACTTACATTTAACTTGTACTATGTGACTATTTCTTTTCAGAAAGTCCAAAGAATGTGTAAAACATGATTAAAAATAAAATTGATTGGATTAAGCTGCAAGCTTAGAGGATACAGTATGCAAACTAGATGCCCTTGGAGTTGGGAGTGGTTGGCCTTGTTAAACCTCTTCTGATTTTGGTTTTAGAAACTCTTTTTTGGTTAGGTTTTAGAAACTTCATTCACAAAACCCTTGCCAACCTCATCTTGATAAGATATTTCACCTATGTACCCTTCTATTTTGATGATAAAAAATGAAGAGGACCTTTACTGAAACAAAATGAATACCATGGAATATTTGATAATAGACAATTCATGCAGGTTATTGGAGGTATTACAGTTGAATGAAAACGCATAAAAAAAATTCAAGAAGAAAGAAAGGAACATTTACGATATTTAGTAGAGTTGTTGTTCTTCTCCTCACGAATGCTTTGTTGTTCCTTACACAGTCTTTCTACATCACTATATAAGTCTTCTTTAGGATTTTCTCTGCATAGATTCTCCCTTTTCCTTTTCATATTTTCACATTTATTCTTACAGACCATTGCATGTCTCTTATACCCTAGACTCGTCATCTTTTCGGATATATATTGCTACAACATTGCATCATTGCATCCGCTCTCCTTGAATTTGGACTCCATTTCATTCTTTATTTGCACAAAAAAATGTGTTTCTACCTTGGACCAGTTTCTGGAGCACTCAATAGGTATTTTGTTCTTATGAGTTTAACAACTCTCCTTGCACATTATCATTTTGGTATTTCAACGTCCATATCGTGATGTCCTGACTTATTCTTGCAATAATAAGCAAAATTATAACCAATATGGGAGAATTACCAAAAATTAATTTGAAAATCGAAAATGAAATTGTATAAATAAATGAGAATTTGAAATCTGAAAATTGAAATGTACAAATAAATAAGAATTTGAAAACGAGCAACTTTACCAACAAACTTAAACCTACAAAACATTAAAAAGCAATGATAAATATTAAAAATAGATATAATTATATATATTATTAAAGGATAAAATCGACTTAATAAAAAAAGCAATTATTTTGTAGTCTTTGAAATTAGATAATTGAAGTAATATAAAGAATAGTTCGGGGATGGAACTATGGTCTAGAGGTGACATTTATTTGTGGTAACAATGTAAGTACCCAACACAAAATACATACCAAATAAAAGTACAAAAAAGAAGGAAGAAAGTTGTATATGTCGGTATAATTTTAAATAGTCACAGAAGAAAATATTTCAACACATTTGTTGAGAATTCTTTTGACTTTATTTCTTGCCAAATTTCAATATTTTGATAAGCCTAGATTCTTATGGTTGAAACGGATTAACATTTAGTTGTTACAGATATTTTTGCAGTTGTCGGTATGTTTGGAGGACTTGTATGATATGTATGTTGGAGGAGTTGCAACTAAAGAGCATACAATCATTGGCATAGTTCACCAATCTTCGAATACTAAATGTCAGTGGGTGGTTTGAGTTAGAAGAGATGACAAGTATGGAAACATTGGTATCGTTGGAGGTGTTGGCGATAGATATATGTGAGGGCTAGTGCAGTGGATTAGCAAGCTCTTTGAATTAGAAGAGTTGTGAAGTAACTATATATTAGCCAGTGCTTTGAAATAATCACAACAAAGTGGTAGCAAAA